>JAZGTK010012365.1:0-14988 GCA_036877625.1 Ambastaia sidthimunki
CAGCATATACAGTCTGAAGTTCTCGCAGGTGTATTGAATTAAATGAACAGTGTCTCAGTTTCACTGAACCTCTAATCCTCAAATCCTTTGCTTCCAAGCCAAAAATTAAACAATACCTCTGATTCCATTATTGTGACTCAATGGCTGAACTGAGAACAGTGGGGAAATATTATCAGGCTGTCTTCTCTCGCCTGTCATCTTTACAAAGGGAGTCATTTCTGAAGCCCATAGCTGTGGCAATTCGTCATTCCCCTCGCCGGGGCAAATCTTCCTTTACTGAGTCTTTCAAATCAAAAGAGGAAATGACAAAGAACAATAAGACATTCAGAAAGTTCTCAAGGAGGACAATTGAGGAGGGAGGACTCGTCTAGTTAGTTTCCTTGGAGATAATCTTGCACTGCGCATGTAAGTGCCTTTTAATAAACCTGCTTCATCTTTATCTACGAGCACTGGGCCAAATACATTTTACTCTCGTTGTTCATTGATTATTATCTGGCGCCATTATAACAACCCCATAAAAAATCTTAAGTACATTTAAAAAAAACACACAAATATGGGAACTGGGGAACTGAGTCTAATTAAGGATTTAGATCAAACTAGATGATGGTTTTGGACCTGCGCTGCATGTAGTTTGTTAACACCACGCTGTGCCCATAGGGCTGTTTCTGGTCTTTATGAAGTAAACGGGTGGAAAGGAGAGTTGCTGTATAAGCAGCCGTCTTTAACTCTTCATGCTGAGTGGGGATAGTTATATTTGCCAGGCTTTGTTATTTAAAGATTGCGCGCATTGATTGAATGCTGTAGACATGCGTTGTTTTGCAGGTGTGGATCAATTTGTGTGTGCGCAAAAAAGCGACGAATCGCACACGACTGAAAATCTATCACGGTGAAAATGTCGATATGTGTCACACATACAAAAGCTTCTGGTGGATAAAAGAAAGCGACAAGCGGCGAGCTGAGGGTCCGTGTGCGCAAACGCACCGGTGCGGCCGCGCTTATCGGGTTGCTGGTTGTCCAAACGTTGCCCGGTTCATATTTTTTATTAATATTATTGATCCATAGAGGAAAATTATGGTAGCCACTCATCCGATATCAACACTGAGTCGGGTGGTGAGGCTGCGTTTTTCTCCAGTAAAGTTTAGTGAGGGAAAAGTCTTTGGAGATGTTCTGGACGCATTAATCATCTCACCGGGGCTTCAGTATGTGATCCAGCGGATGCAACCAAGAAGTGCTCAACATCTTCTGCTTGTCAAATCTTCCAGCTTTTCTCTGTATAATTAGCATTTAGAGAGAAGTAGCGTGACAGGTGCTGTGAGTCATCGCTTCTTTTGTTGGTGGGGCAGGTGCCACTCTGTGGTCCACACGCGGTTCCTCAAGAGCTCTCCGGATAAAACCAGGCGGTTTTTATTGCAAACTTGAGCTAAAGCAAAAGCAGGGTTGTTATTTCAAAGTTGCATAATTTATGTAATTATCCATGAATATCAGCGAAGTGAAAAGACGGGAATTCTTTGTGCTGAAACTATGTCTACAAGTATCTTCTCTTCTGCGTCCCGTTGGGCCACGTCGCTCCCCAAAATGAAGCGAACTGAATCTAAATGGGACACATGTTTTATTCAGAAGACAGGCGATATCTTGACTTTGGCTCGCTGGTGCGTCGGGGGAAAACGTGGCTGTGTTTTTTTGTTTGGGTTGATGTTTGAATGGAAGTCACTAAACTGAAATTACTTAAGTATTGATTTTTCTTCGGTCCATTATCTTATAATTTAGGAACATGGTTGGAAAGGAAATGCTTTCACGGATATCTTATTTAAGAATGGCATTACATCTTAAAGACGTAATGAACCTTTGAAATGTGCGGGGTGAGTTAGTTGCGTGTTTGTGACGCCACCGGTTTAATTGCGTCATTTATCAGCGTGGCTTTTGCTCGGTTTTGCGACAAATTCAGTTAGATGTAGTTCCTGTGGAAACCTAATGGTAAAGCATTTGTTTTGTGAACGAAAATGAGATTACATTGCCTGAATATATTTTTCTTCTACTATTATATTTTTTCTATACAGCAGTAGTTTCCTATACCAGTAAGTCATTTGGGAGGTTAAAGATTCTGCAATCTTTTGTAATTTATGGTGCAAGTAGCGTCTTCGATTACCAAGGAATGCCCATATTTATAAAATATAGAGCTTGAATACCATAAATTGCTTCAGGTACATCTGTGAAATGCACACAAAACAAGATAACCCGGGATTACATTAACCCAGGGTTAAAAATGACTCTGGTTTAACAATTTCGAGAGTGAAATAATATCTTTGAAAAAAAACTGGTCCTTAAATCACTGCTCCACTCAAAACAATCTATAACTTGAACTAAATAACGTTTTTGCACCCTTGCCTTGTCAAAAATGCCTATAACGGGAAGTCTTTATTGCACTCAGGCCTTCTGAGTAACATAAAAGGACGACACCTCACCAAATTCACAACCCCCCCGAAGGGTCACACTGACAGTATCCTATTTCTCCATGTTCTCTGTCTACAAATCCTGATAAGCTAAAAGCTGATAATTTGTTTCAGGCAGAGCACAGTATGAGAGCTCTCCTGGCTTTGTGAGCCATCACTCCAAATCCCTCTGCAAATAAAGGCAGCATGGGAAAGTAACTTTAGGCTGGATTTTTGACACTGCCATGGTGTTAACAGAGCTTAACCTTCTCCAGGTTTAATTTGCACAGGTGTCAGTTTAAATGTCATTGCTGCCCTTCTGATTAAAGATTCTCTGCTTTGCTGTATCTCGATAAAGTTATTAAATCATCTCAGTCTGCTATTTTGGTGAAGTCTTGGTATATTAACAGTCAATATGTTGAGTTGTGAGGAGAAACATAAAGATGAATCTGTGGCTTCATCACTTTTAGACACCGCTACTTAGAAAATAATGGATGTTGAGTTTAAATCATTTTATTGTTTTGGAAGATAGAGACCACACAGTGAAAACCAAGATGTGAAACTAGCACCGTTGTGGACGAAAACTTGGTTAATATGTACAATATACAATAACCACGGTTAATATGCAGTTAGCAGATACTATACAAAAATATTTACGTTTGTGCAGTTGCTTTTATCCAGAGCAAGCTAGATGTTCTATCAGTGTGTGTGTTTCCTGGAATCGAACCCACAACCTTTGCTCTGCTAATGCAATTCTCTACCAGTTGAGCTACAGGAACACTACAGACTACCGTCTAAACAAATACACCATTGTTTTCTTTAAACATGATTATTGTTAAAAGCATAACCTGTCGTGAAACTAATGCACAGATTCTGCCCTCTGCTGACGGCACAAATCAAACTGATAAGCACTGACCTCCGCGGCCTGCTAACCTTTAATATATTGCATTGTAAGTTGTGTGTGTCTGAACTGAATCTGTTCTGCTTGATGAGACACAGAGAGAGTGTGAGCAACAACAAGGAAAGACACGCCATTGATTTGCCATCCAGCTCCTCTGCCGTTATCACCTGATTGTTCCAGACAAATATACGAGGGATTCGATGAGAATACCAAATTAGATCTCTCTCCCCTCCGGCCTCCTCCCAACAGACCACAATTTCCCTCCACCGTAGGATGTGTAACACTGAGCTATATTTAAACCCCAGCCCAAACTGCGGGTAGCTTGGCGTATGTTTTTGTGATTGGCAGTTTTGATCATTTTAAATGAATTTTGCTGAGAACGGTGCCAAAGTTTTGTGTGTGTGTGGGTTTACCAACCATATATTGGGGATGAATTTGTACCCAAAAGTCAGCAACACCTGACAAATCTGAGCAAAACATCTTTTTGGGCACGTCCTCATGTGTAAAACACTACAGAAATATAGTCAATAGTTATTTAAATAGTAAAAATGCAGAAAGTTTTCTGTTTGGGTTACAGTGTGGGTTAGGTTTAGGTTATATTGTTTATAACTAGCTGTGCTGTGTATAAAAGTCTATGGAAAGTCTAAAGTCTATGGAATGTCCCCATTTACACACAAATGTGTGTGCGTGTGTGTGAGTTGTTTAGGTAGAAGTTTTACCTGGAATAATATGGTAGGAACTATTGTACATTTAAACATGATATTTAAGAGCTACATTTGGCCGATGTGTAAGACAGAAGACTGTCGTATATATTCACCAAACTACCATAATTTACAACTTGCATTCAGAGTGTGAGGTTGTTAAAAGTCAGATCCCAAACAAAAGATTTGTATGAGGGGTATTCACAAACATCCTCATTACAAGGAAGTTTAGACATCTACAAACTTAGCAAATTATAGTGTCACTAGCTCTAAACAAAGAAGTGCTCATCCCGGGTTGCCTCTGGGCAGTCGTGTAATTTCCAGTTAATTAACTGAATAAGTTAATAATTACACTGTTGCTTATTCAAGCAAATGACTCTACAAAAGTTGTGTAGCGTGTTTCTGCTTCAACTATTGGTCACAATACCACTCAGTTCTTTTCTTCCCTATTATCAACATGCCCAGATTTTTTAACACATTTGTTTTTTAAAAACCCTTTGCAACTTGTTATTAATTGTTTAGAAAACCTTACTGGCTCTGTATTAGTTTGGAAGTGCTGGAGAAGCTACGGGACTAGAACATTTTGCCACTCATAATTAAATGTAATTAAGCTACATTAAAAATACAGCTAATTACATTGTTTAAATGGACAATATCTTTTTCATAATAATGAGAACAGAAGTTCTTTTTTTGGCACAAAAATAATGAGGATCTCAGTTAGGGTGACAACATCTTTGAACACATTTACATCTATCACAGTTATTAAAACTCAAAAGACACTGAACATAGAGATAAACAGCAGCTTCTAACTTATTATTTATTTTACTACAAAAAAAAACAAGTAAAATACAAGAACGTTTTGAACATTACAGATTGATAACTCATAATCAACATGAACAAAGATAAATGTGTCCCAATAACAGCAAATCCAACAATATTCCCACATCCAATTAAAAACCTTCATAGAAGAATTTAATAAACATTTTAATCCAAAGCGATTTCAATGCATTCAAGGTACACGTTTTGACAGTTTGTTGCAGCTACAGCTGCTTTCAGACTACTAAAAAAATGTAGTTAAATTAGTAATATACTTTTTTTAATGAGTTTACTTGCCAGTGCTGTTTGGTGTAAATGTTATTTGAAGAAGATTAAATTTTGTCCTAGTAGATTTTGACTGGCATAAGTAAACGTTTTGTGTATCGAGATATTTGTCTAGAGAATTGTCATTAATATGATAATGTGATTAAATTTGTTTTTTAGTCACTTTTTAAAAAGCTGAAATGTAAACACAACTTCTCTTTGCTCTTTCTAAAGGTTAAGAATGTTGTGTTATTATTTTTGTCATAATTTGCCCATTATACCTGCCGCGGTGGTCATGTAATGGCTATGAATCTGAGCTGATCATAGCGCAAAGGTTCGAGGTTCATTCCCAAATTGGGGCGACCCATGAACCCAGACAATCGTCAGAAACTTAGTCCCCATCACCATTGTGCCAGGTTGCTCTGGCAAGACTTTCCGTGCAATTAGTGTCCTTTACATTCATTTTGAATTAAAAGCATCTACTAGGCCAACAACATAATACTCTATTCACCAGAGTGGGTTTTAATGGAAGGGGTTTGAGGGTTATTCGAAAGTGTTGATTGATGTTTTAATGGTGTCATGATGAGAGGTTACGGCTGATTATGTGGTGTGTCATTTCAGAAGGGATTGTGGGTAGTTTGTTTTAATGCTGTACACAGAGACACAGGAAATGATATTAAACGCTCACCGAATTGGAAACAAATGACTAGATCGTCATGAATGTAGGCCTTAATATCTATAAACAAAATTTAAAAGTGAAACATTAATCTCATCCTGACCTTCATCAAGGAAAACAAAGAACCAATAACAACATTTTTAGGTTTTTACAATGTTTCTCTAATGATTCCATTATGTAACAAAAACATTAAAATGTTGTTTGACCGTTCTAGGAATGTTCAAAACGTCCGTTTTTTTAGACGTTGTATTAATATTATTGCTTAGTTATGTGATCATTATTCAAACTTTTTTTTAATTCTGTTGGGTTTTTAAAACAATCCACAAACAATTTAATAACATTTTGATATATAGCATTAAAACAACATTCTACTAACGTTACTGCAAGAACTTTCTGATAACTTTTAGAGAACGTTAGTCAAAGTTCTGAGAACGTTCTCTGTTAGCTGGGTTATTGGAAGAGCTCCAGTAACAGTGAGAGAGAACAGCTGGTGTTCAAGGTGAGGCCTGGAACTGCTGTGGGGTGAGAGATTTACTGAGGCAAATCCTGTGGGAGACACCAGCGTTTATACCCTCTTGAGAAGTGTGCTGAGCTTCTGTGAGTTAGGAGAGACGAGCTCTTGAGAGATTAGCAGCGTTTGTCAAAAGTTTGTGTTGTGAGTCTTCCCATTTATCTGTGTTGTGTATTTACAGCCTACAAGATGGATTTAGTGCAGTTGTGCTTTATCCAGCCAAGGTTTTGAAACTTTTGAAAGATTAGATTTGTTACTTATGTTTACCATGTTTAGCCTCTCAGTTTACCCAAACATATATGTCATGGTTTACTCACTCATGTTGTTTCAAACCTGTATGACTTTGTTTCTTTCATGGAACACTAAATTTGAGGAACAGACCCCCCTTCCCATCATAACTCTCACAGTAAACAAAAAATCTTAAGCATTTGAAGTACAATAAATGTGAGAAGATTTTTTATTTTGGTGAAACTCTTCAATTACAGTCTTGTTAAGCTTTTAATAGCAATTCATCTTGAACCTTTCAGAGATTAGTGGACCGGGTCCATCAGAGAATATAACAGAATAAAAGACAGTCGTTATAGATTTTTCAACCATCATTTAAACAAAAACAAACTTTTTAATAATCGCAACTAAGTAATAAAAAGCATAATGGAAAAGTACTGAATTGTTTTAATAATGTGCAAAATGTTATTTAAAAGGTCTAAGTGCAGTAGTATTAAACAAATAAAACCAGTGCAATGGTATCCTAACTAAATAACAAAGAAAGTAATAATGTTAACCAGTATAACAGAGGTCTGACATGTATATATAACGGTCAATCAAAACATGATGTTGATGGTCAGTTAGAAGAATCAGGGCTACAGTTTCAGCTTTAAAGTACATTTAATAGAGTTTCCATTTCCAGTAATACTTTAATTGTGTATTGATTTTATTTCCCCAGAGGCAGAACCAAGCTTTTGAAATGACTTAAATTCCCAGAAACCCATTATGTCAACTACAGGCCTTCAGGAGACAATCAGTGGTTCCCACAAACGCAGGAACCCCATCAAACTGTAAGTGGCTGACTTTAAGCAATCTTAAAGAGAATTAACTTTAAATAGTTCAGTCGTAATTATCGCATTTTGTGTTTAGTGTTTCTGTGCTTGGTCATCTTGGGTGGATTTTTAAGATTAGATACCTAATGTGTTTTGCAGACGCTCTCAGTTAAAAGAAAGAAGTTTAGGTGGGAGTTCATGAAAGCGATACAGTGGGGTACAAACGTTTATGAGCCTGATAAAAAACTAGCATTCAAAATGTAAATTTAACTTGCAAGTTTTTGAATTTTGAAAAAGTTAAAATGTGACTGACCAGATCAACTGTTTTGTACCAAAGGTCAGATTTCCTTGCTTTTTAAAGCATCAGTAATATGAAATAATTTGTAATGATTAACTTTTATTAATAAATAAGAAACTTGTCAAATCGAAGCATTTTCACTGGTGGTCTTTGAATTTTAAACCCCGCTGTACAAAGTTATTGAAAGAAAGAACTTCACACCTTCCTATTTCAAAAACATTTCAAAATTTCCAGCAGGAACTGTCCGTTCTGAATCTCTGTGTGCCTTATCTTGAAGAAATTTCTCTCCGCATGCCAACCATTTCATTTCCTTGACTGTCAGATCAAGGGAACAGAGTGACCAAAATCTGAACACTTATATTTCAGCAGCACAGCCAGCAAACACGAGTCAGTGCGATAGTTCAGCTTCCTCTGCCACATAATCAGAAAACTTTCTCAATTTACTTTATCTCACTTTAGCAATTGACTCAAAACAAAAACACCAAAAATCTCCCAATATCACTGTATAATGCTGAAATATTAAATGAATATTTCTGACAAGTGTTTCTGTCTTACAAAACTACCTGTGCTCTTCATATCTGACTGATACTGAAAAGGTCATATTGATTCCAAGTTTTTCTCATTTCGAACGTATTACGAATACATTAATCTTCCAGCGCGAGCCGTCAAACAACTACTTACGTGATGAACACCTCGGCAATAATCGTCACGTCAGTCAATACATGCTCAGCTATTGCCATTGTTTTTGGTATTTTAAATTGAGCTTGGCTGAAACTGGCAATGCATTCTGGGAACTCTTCCAGCTGAGAAGAGTCTGGATGCATGGCTTTGTGTGAAAGCGCTATTAGAACTCTCACTGATGGCTTTGTTCAATGGACTTTGAAGTTTATTTTTTCCACCTCTAAGAGCACTGAAGCCTTGTACTGTTTGCTGATCTCTTCTTTACTGGAATGAGCAGCGCGTGGCGAGGCAATACACTTGGCACTGGTTGTTGTGGAAATATCCAGGGGAAGCACTTTTGCTCCTTGATTGCAGCTGGAAATTTAATTTAAGTTGAGCTATCGATCCGTCTGTGTCTGCATGTTTGTGCTCAAAAGCACATACTTTATCTTGTTGATTTGGACACTCATGCCCTAATGGCCGTGTACTTGATGTTTGTGCTTTTGAAGCCCAGCACACACAAAGGATGAAGCTCACTGCCCTTTTGTGTTTTAAGTAGGTGGAAAGATCCTGTCAAGAAGCTCTTGTAGTGTGCACATTGTGAGTGGTCACTGATATTACAATACATTTAAAACTGGTTTGAAACCTAGTTAACCCGTGCATACTGTCTCAACAAGTGAGCAGCAATGAGCAACAGCCAATAAAATTGTTAAACACTTTATACTAGTTAACATAACCTTATACTAGTAATTCCTTCTCCCTTTCCAAAACAGATAGATGCAAAATGACTGTAATGCCTTTCACCATTTTGTGTAATAATAATTTGGTTTTCAAATCCAATCTTTACCACAGACTGCAAAATACTCCATTCATGATGAAAAACAGATTGGCTTGTTCAGAAACTAAACAGATTTGAGACGTATATGCCAAAAATTGGATCTTTGCTGCCTGTCTGAACAAAGCTTTTAAATGTGCACAGAACAACAAGCTTACAGGCAAGTAAACACCAGAGAGTCCCTCACAACACTGTCTGGCTGCTCAAATCCAGTGTTATGTAGCTCAGACAGCTGAGGTTTCCACTGCATACAGAAGGATCTTCTTGACCACCCTGATGGTTCTACGTTCTCAGGCATCCTAACTAACAATTTTAGGTTGTAAGAACATTCCCTAATGTTTCCGTTAAGTAACAAATATGTTAAAAATGTTATTTTGAAAGTTCTAGAAACGTTAAAAACTTTCTGAGAACATTTCCTGTTAGCTGGGATTAGTGTAACAATGTAGATTGTGAACATTTACACCCTTTAAAAATCTGAGTTTTGACAAATGTACGAGATAAATATTTTTCCCTGGCACACGTCAGATGCAGCAGAGACCGTCGAAAGCACTTTGTGGATGAGCTCATCTGCGTACGCCCGCGGGAGAGCGATCAGCGGGAAGGCCTGATGAGAAAATATGTTGTGCAGGACACGCAGCCATTTCAAAGACACGCTGAGCACAGAGCCTGCAGCTTATCTGCAACATGGAAAAGCGTCAAGCCCCCCAACACAACAGTACAGGCAGAACCAATTTTGCAGTAAATTTACACAATTATCCTGCTTGAGTAATCAATGACTCTCGTCGCAGGCAGAGAAAAGGGATGGACACCAGATATTGAGGGTGTGTTTGTGAAAACAGGTGTGACTGTACCCCTGCAGTTGAGTCTTATTGCTCACACCCTGCCAAGTTTGCAAATTGAAGCTTGCGTTGGCCCAGGTAATGTCATAGCAATTTGAGGCTCAATTGCAACCTTAAAGTGACAGTTCACCCCAAAATGCATTTTATTTTCAAATCATTTACTCAAAATGTTAGAGGCCTCAGTTTCAATTTACTTTTTAAATAAAAGAGGACCTGTATCAAAAAAACATTAATATACAATAATGCGTCAGATTTTGGGATTAACTATCCCTTTTAAAATAGCAAGCAGCTTTATATGCTTAGATAAATGTGACACTCTCCACCTGGAATTGGGCACCAACAAAAGAACAGAAGAATTTCAATACACAACAATGTGCTATTGTCTGTGATAAGATCACCAACACCTTCAATAACGGACAATATCTTCTGCTATAGACCACTGCAGTACCACCACAGTCTTCTCATGTGGACAGAGCCCACAGAGCAGTGGTTATTCAGCGAGATTATTCTGTAAACAAAAATAGCTTTAGCTAAATAAATATGTCATGAACTCTTTCAGGTCATTTTCGTTGATTTCCTCCTTGGAGTTATTTGATCTGGGCTTCGTCCAATTTCTGGAGCTTTCCAGCCTTTTTCATACTTGCATCTACATATTAAAAAGGTAAAATTCTGCCCATGTGAATGCATCTGCTTCCAGTTCCTGTAATTAAATGTTCATTGGGAACCCTCTGGAATGACTTTTTTGTCTTTTTCCAGGCAAATACAGATGAAGTTGCCAACTCTACCAATTAATGGCTACGGAGGCACAATGTGTTCAGAGTGACAGTTTCTGAGCTTCACGGACGCTGGCCAGAATCCAGCTCATACCCGCCACCCCAAAGGTCCATTTGTCCAGCTGAGTTTTTGAAAATACTGCCAGTTTCAAGAACAATTAATTATGAGTTTAAGCCAGATTCCTCCCATGAGATCATGTAGCAGATAGCACAGATGACACACGGCAGACACGCAGGGTTGAAGTTCCCCTGATTCTCATTCCAAAGTGAATGGCAAGCAAGGTTAATTAGCTTCTCTGGCCTCCCCAGAGGCTGATCGACAGCATCAAAATTGTTTTGCTTTTGTTAAGTGTGCAGGGTGATGAGTTTAATCAAGACATTAAATAAAGGAGATTTAGTCACCAACAGCGAGTTAGTCTGAGCTCCTGGCGTTCGACAGTCCACTGTGCATCCAATTAAAATCAATGTGAACCATAATTGTGTTTTATACTAATAGGTTTGTTCATATTCAATCAACAGGCTGAGACATGCCTGTTGAAATTGTGTTTGGGAATGCTGCCTAAAGCTTTCTTTCTGCATACCGATCATGACACTTTGAGCTTCATGAATGCATGAAAAATGAATGTGGCACACAATTGAGCAATTTCATTGCTTAACTTTTGAAAAAAAAAACTTGTATTTTTACATAAATAATGTACTTATCTCCATTTCTCATTCTTTCACCCTTTGTATGTTTATATTGTCTTTTTGCTTTTGAGGCAACACACACACACACACACACACACACATGTTGGGTTTTCACGTTTTATGGGAACATTCCATAGATGAATATTTTTTGTAGTGTACAAACTGTATATTCCCCATTTGGTCCCCACATTGTAGTGAATACCAGTACACACACACACACACACACACACACAAAGACACACTATACTGCAGGTATTTTATCTACTTTCATATTCTTTTAGCCTCTGTGGGTTCGTATTTCTTGATTTTGAAGTAAACACACACACACACACACACACACACACAGACAGCAGACAGCTGAATGAATCCAATTACATATAAATGGATCTGGGTGTCATTAAATTACTTACAATGATTCTTTTGTTTCAAGGCCAAACATCCATACAGCGCAGACGGATTAATTTATTTCTCTTTATCTCTCTCATTCTCTCTCTCGTCTGTTTGCTTCAGAGGTGGAGGTGTTGGTCTGTGGTTATAAACGCATCTGAGAACGTTCCTACAGGTTAGCGCTGCTGTATTTTTCATACACGGTTGAGTTTTCAGGTTCACACACCGGATATTCAGTCAAATTTGAGCCGAATTGAATTTGGACTTGATTCAATTTACAAACTCCCTTTTCACTCTCTCTGTTTTTCAGAACAAGTCAGTCAGGTGAAACATTAGCCGTGTCTCTTGTGCTGCTTTTGCGTTGTTTGTGGTAAACTTTGATTTATATACAGGCACAATTTGTAGTTGCAGCCTTTAGATCAAAATGATTTTCAGATCATGAGAAACATTAATTCAGTTATGCGCATGCAAACCTTTGACGGGTGTCTGTTACAGACAGCTTGATTTAAAGGTGTGATGCCGTGTGATTGTAGTCAGACAGTGTTTGTACCAGTGTGACAGTGGAAGGTGTTGTTTGCTTGGTCCACATCCTACCTGTTACAGCAATGGCCACGAGATGTTGTTTCATTACCACCGTATCCTAAGGGTCTCTCGATCGATTTTCTCTCTCTCCCTGTCTTTTCCCTCTCTATCATTACGTCAAGAGTGTATCTTCCTCAGGGCTGAGAATTAGAGCATTCAAGATAAACAATTCAGTTTTTTCCCTCAACCTTGTCCTTCCTCTACACACAATCAGAATCAAACAGATTCATTGTTACCATAATAAACATACCACCACCCGTTCAACGGGCCATCTGTACTCATAAGCTCTTAGAAAGCTCCATTTATTAAATATAATTATGAAATCTATGTACAACACTCATTTACAATAGTCATATAGAAAAAACAGCCACAGAATTCATTCTCAATAGAAAGCATTTTTTTAGAGTCAGGAGATTTGATGCACTTCAATAAGGAGGAAATTTGTTCCGGGGCACAATAGGTACGTTCCGGCACGATTGTGGTGGGAAATAAAATTAAATTTCCTGAATCTGCCGAGCCTGTGGGGATTGGGAAACACACACATGCCTCATAATCCATTCCACAGCCACTACGGATAAATGCTTATAGTCCTTTGGTGGCTAATCCCAGCCTTTAGTGGCTTCTTATGCAGTCAATCGTTTCAACATCAAACGCAGGCTTGTCAGATGCGAACGTCTTTAATCTTTTTTGAGGGTGGGGAGGGGGCACATTGAGCGATGATCGATCCTTTAAAAACAACGGCTGGGAAGGTGCACCATCCTGCCACAGAACCATTCCCTCAGAACCCTGTCCGCTGGGATTTCAGTCCATTAGCTTAAAGCCGCTTTATATTCTGGGCTGCGAGACAGACAGGTTTGAGCAGGCACGCCGCGTTTGGAGTGATGCGTCAGCCCTCCTGCTGTGCTGTTAGCTTGGAAAGTGCGTGTTGGGCACGTTTAACCTATTATTATGCCTTTAAATAACAATATACAGCTCTCTCGTCGCCCGAGAGGCGTTCACACACTGTTTTCACATAAGCATTACTGTCTTCGTAGAAAAGGAAACAAAACAAAAGTCTCTCTTGTCATCTTACGTACCCCGCCTATGAAAGTAATCTCTGAAGATGCCGGCCCATGGCAAGTCCTCCCGCTCGCCGCTGGAATAAAACAGGCCTTCTGATTGGCTGCTCAGCCTGCGGTGACGATATAGTGCAGAAGGGCGATTTGTGTGTTTTTTGCATCTACACTGGCTGTCAAAATAAAGGCCGAGCACAAGCGCAGAGGTCATATGTAGTATTCTTTGCTGTCATGGTGGGGTTTATGAAGGTCCAGTTCGGCCCGGTACGGAGGACGCTCCATGCTGGGCCGGTGCGTTTTTCTGCTGATTCCGGAGGGCGCTGAAGTCCGTCGATGTCGGTACAGGAAGCGGATTATTAAGGCCAGAGCGCAGAGGGTGATGAAAACCACTGTAGCCACGAGTCCTGTTTACATTAATCAGGAGAATGTAATATTACAGTTAGCTTAAAGTACAGATACTGGAAAACATAATAAGCATTAATAATGTAAAGGTATTATCTAATGATCCAAATAACATGATCTCATAAATCTAGCTGGAGGTTGAGTAGAAAATGTTGTAATATTTTGATCTTCCAGCGCAGGGCTGCAGTGGTACAAATGAGAGCATCACAAAACAGAACTATTGAACTACAGATAAAACGCTAGTGATGTATGAGGTGTACAGCTTTATAGCAGCGGATGGTCTATGACTTGTCAGCACTGAGTATTATTCTGAAAAGTTTGTCCCAGAGCACAATATCATGTGAATCTACCTCCGATTAGTGCCAAGTCATTTTGATCTGCTGTCTTCAGTGGGTCTTTGCCTTTTGCTGAATCATCTGTAAGTAAAGGAGGAGAGTGAGAGAATGAAAACGCATTTAGACCCCTTACGGTTTAAATCAATGTTTCTTTTAAACGTATTCAGTTTAGAAATAATTCTGAATGACTCTTACAGACTTTACTTTACAAAGCTTTACAAACCGCACATATAGGTTACACAAACAATGCTGCTTTGATTTAACTGTCTTTCAGTTTTATAGTATTATAGTTACATTATTGAACTGTGATAAATTGCATATAATAACATGACTCAGAATAATATGATTAGCCAGTAAGATCATTCTCCATCACTTGCTACTATATTATGTTGAAAATAATCAATTTCCATTTTTAATTATAATAGTTACAATAATTAACTACACATACATACTTTTTGTTACTATATTTGTTAAGTTTGATTTTTTATGTATGTAGGTAAGTTTAGGAGTGTCATATGCTTAGGCAAGTATCTATTTTTATTTTATAGAAGTATATTTTTGTGAACTGTCACTTTAAAGGATCACTCACCTGACAATGTGTGTGTATTGGTCAAAGTGTCGGGGCTGGATATCGTTCCACAACTTGATGCCTCCAGACGGCCGATAACTGTAACTAACGGGCTGTGGCTGTTTTGTAGGGCTTCCTTCAGAGGGGAAACCTGATTAAACTGCACTGAGGACAAGCAGCCAATAAAACCTCTCAAACCGGCTTGGATCACTTCCTTATCAGTGACATCATC
>JAZGTK010012366.1:0-14987 GCA_036877625.1 Ambastaia sidthimunki
CAGTTATAATGGTAGAAGTGAACTCCCGTGGCAGATAAAACGGTCTACACTTTACCATGAGAAACTCAATGTTGTTTGAGCAGTGTCTTCCGACAGTAACGGAAGACACTGACTTACATCTATTTACCAACTTACATCTATCACATCTATCTTGTCTTTATAAAGTTTAAAATGCCTGGAGTTCCAGAGACCCAAGATTCTGTAATCGTGTCATTTTTGGTCTCACATGATAACACATTTTAATAATATTTTTACGCTAGTAGAATTTATAGTAGAACTTTGCTGCCCTCTACTGGAAACGAACACTTATTTGTCAATAACTAGCATTTTAAAAAAAAAACAAATACTGTTACAAATGTAATGTTCATTGTTAGTTCAAGTTAATACATTCACTAATCTTAAATGACACCTTATTGTAAGTGTTACTGGTTTACTATTATCAGCTTTTTAAATAAGAAAATGTAACACTCGATAGTCACACATATTTCTCTATTCTTTCTTTAGATACACTTCTGAAATATCTGAACCCCATTCCTCCAAGTCCAGGGCCACCCGTTGCAGACATCTCCACCTCAGCACAGCCCAGTGATTCAGCATCAAGCGCATCTATTCCCTCCACCTTAACACAGCCCAGTGATTCAGCATCAAGCGCATCTGTTCCCTCCACCTTAACACAGCCCAGTGATTCAGCATCAAGTGCATCTGTTCCCTCCACCTCAGCACAGCCCAGCGATTCAGCATCAAGCGCATCTATTCCCTCCACCTCAGCACAGCCCAGCGATTCAGCATCAAGCGCATCTATTCCCTCCACCTCAGCACAGCCCAGCGATTCAGCATCAAGTGCATCTATTCCCTCCACATCAGCACAGCCCAGCAATTCAGCATCTAGCGGATCTATTCCCTCCACCTCAGCACAGCCCAGCGATTCAGCATCTAGCAGACCTATTCCACAATTAATATAAAAATCAAGACAAAGCTATGCAGTTTCCATGTAAATGTTTGAACACAATGATTATTGGTGGAATGGGCTGTGAGCCAAGGGGCTAAAATCTTGCCTAGGGCAGCAAATTGGCTAGGGTTGGCCCTGCCAGAATGCAGCCTTAAAGAAGTCCAGAAGACTACTAGATTTGCCTGAAACACTTTCCTAAAATAAGAAATATATTTTGCAATATATTTTCAGAGCTGGCAAGCCACACATCTGACAGATGTGCAGGCATGTGAGTATCATAAAGGTTAATGTTATCAGTCACATTTGCTACTTTATGCTTGTTTAAATCTAAATACTGACGAAACGAGGGCTTATATTTGTCACTATGACTTTCTAGTTTCAGTATACTGTGAAGCACTACTGCACTACTGTCATTCACTCAGTTATGTCATTTTTAATACAAAGATGACATTGTTTGAGATGTCTTTGTTATGACAACTTGACATAAACCAATACAGAGTTGTTTAATCCTCCTCTGCTGAGATTTAATGTCTTATTTTAGTTGGTTTCATCTAAGGCTGTGACTAGAAGTCAGTTGTAGTAATTATAAATAATTTGTAATATTTCTTAAATGGAAATTTTTGTTTTGATTAAATCTATGTTTTTGTTTAGATCAAATTTAAATTCATTGACTTTCTTCAACAAAAAAAATATACTTTCGTGCCAGGTTTTATAAAAAAATTTTTTTCATAAAAATATTGTTTAGTGCAAGTTATTTATTTTTCTATTCTCAAGTTATAAAATATAGATGTGAACTATTAAGAGAAAGGCGGAGCGAGCGGAGGAGGTGCTGCAGGCTGTACTGGTGTCCAGTCGATCTCTATTGCGGAGTCAGCTGGCGAGAGCAGTCGAAGTGGATGGGGCCCAGCAGTAGGAGGAAGAGGCCAGCTGGGTTCAACCTGCCGTGATCCCCCGATGGAGGTCGAGACTGGATTGTGTAATGATCAAAAGAGTTCTTTTGATCATGCGAGGGAGCATTGGTTGATTGACCATTGGTTGTTTATGACCTATTAATCTGGAGCTGAGTAGACCCACAGGTTCTACTATTGTTACACTATACAGTATGTACCTCTAGTGTACTCCTGAACTGATAGCAAACATAAACTTATCTACATAGCAATATACATAGCAATGAACATATTAACCTCTGGACTACTCTTGGTGTACAAGAGCATTCTAATATAAAAGTAATATATACATGTAGACTTCTAAGCACAGGGTGACTTACAATTTTGATCGATATACTAATCTTAATCTGAGAGTACAGACTTGACTATGGTTGCCTAGGTTATGCCCTTGTAGCCTGCTTCTAACCATGTAGCCTACTACTAAACAAACAGGAGTCTGACTAAATATACAGGCACTTTGTCACTGAATGCACATTCTCGAACAAGAATTAAGTAAGAAAATATGTTTTGCAAGTAATTCCAGTATAATTCAGCAATATAAAGTTAAAAACGAATAAATCTCATGACAAAAAGTGGTTAATGTAGTTAGAAAATATGGTTTGCTGGTGACCAATATATTTCAATAATACAATGTCAGAAACTTACAGTATATTAAAGTATAGAATATAGTGATACAGATAAGTGCAAGAGTACTGCAGCATACAGAAGCTATAAATTACAATATGTACCGTGGAGTTAAAATATACAATGTTTACAGGGAATATGCGTAATATAAGCAGCGGGTGTAAATGTAGGGTTGTGTAACAGCAGCAATACAAATACAAAGAGTTATATGTGCATACAGACATAAATTCTATGTGCAAATTACACTGTTATACAATGTACAGTATGTGCAAATTATAATTACTGCAAAAATACACTGCTACACTGTTATCAATACGCTAGTGTATAGATTGTGCAAATATGAATAGTGTAACTGGTGGTGGTGTGGAGTTCAGCAGGGACACTGCCTCTGGGAAAAAGCTCTTTCTTCTAGAGAAGCATCTCTTCTATCTCTGGGCACAGCTGAATTTTCTTAAGACACCACAAGAAGTTTTGACCAAGGTGGAGATGTTTAAGGACCAGGTGAGGTCATCAGAGATGTGTATTCCCAAAAACCTGAAACTCAACACACGCTCCACTACAACTTTGCTGATGTAGATAGTAGTGTGTGCATGGCCCTTAATCAGCCCGAAGTCCACAATGATCTCCTTGGTCATCTGGGTGTTTATATCCAAAATGTTGACGGCACACCACACAGCCAGGTGCTGTACCTCATCCCTATAGGCCGAATCATTGTCAGACCATGACCATGGTGTCATCTGCAAACTTGGTTATGGTGTTGGATCCAGTCATAGGTGAACAGGGAGTACAGAAGAGGGCTCAGCACGGCACGGCGGTATTCAGGGTGATGATGGAGGAGGAGAGGTTATCTAAATCAACAGACTGGGGTCTGTTAGTCAGAAAGTCCAGAGTCCAATTGCAGAGGGATGTGTTGATTCCAAGATGGCTGACTTAAATGCAGGACTGAAGTCAGAGAACAGCATTCTGACATGTGAATTATGACTGTCCAGGTGGGTTAGGGCAGAATGTAGTGTCATAGTGTTGGCATCCTCTGTTGACCTATTGTGCTGACAACCAACCTTTTGTGGGTCCAAAATAGCAGGGAGACAGGATTTGAGCTGGGACAGAACCAGTCTCTCAAAGCACTTGACAATGATAGGGGTGAGTGCCGCAGGATGGAAGTCATTAATGGCCAAGGCAGTGGAGTGCTTCAGTACTGGCACAATGGTGGAGGTCTTAAAAATAGTGTGGACAGCTGCTTGGGCCAGGGGGATAGACTGAAAATGTCCATAAAGACCTCGGCAAGTATGTGCCCCGGTATTATACCAATCAGGGCCACCAGCTTTCTGTGCATCCACCGAGCTCAGAGTGGAGCAAACATCTGCAGTGAAGAGTGTGATAAGTGGATCATAAGGTGGTAGTCCCACTTTATGGGAGACCTCCTTGTTATTTCAGTTATTTACAAATATGTCTTGGGTGTTATTGCACAAACATTATTTATTAATGTTCTTTGCAGTGCAGTGAAATTGATGAATCTGGTGAGAAAAAAGCCTAAGGCAAGTGCAGTTAACGTTGTCATTGAATGCAATATCTGGAACACAAAACTAGCAAGCAAATTTGTTTTGCAAGGGATCTCAGTATAGTTCAAGAATACAATCTAGGAATTTGCAACTCTAGGAAGAAAAGTGTATGGCACGAAACATGAAAATAACAAAAGTTGATATCAGCATAGTTTTGCAAGTGCTGTTAACTTTGTCACTGAAATATAAAGTCTGGAACACGAAATAAGAAAGAAAATAGGTTTTGTATGTGCTTTCAGTATTGATCAAAAATACAATGTGAGAACCAAACAAGTGTAGAGAAAAGGTATGTGTATTCGATAGCAGAACTAGAAGGAAGGTCTGTATCAGGTAAAAGGTAGTGTCTAACTTTTCTCAGTGGGGTGTCAGTCAGAATACATTGGATTTGATCAGTTTCATGCAAGGGTTTATTGCTGACAATCTTTGGGAGTACACAACACAGCAGTACACAACTCACAAGTGTGTATATATGTGTGTGGTCTACAATAAAAATATTAACAAATATGTTTTGAGTGTTATCGCACAAACATTATTTCTTAATGTTCTTAACTGAAAATCTCTAAAGAAAGTAAGTTCTTTATCCCAAATGAGAATATCAAAGGTATTGGTATGGAAACAATGAAATTCTCATAAAATACTGCCACCCAGGGGTCAGAAATGGAAAAACGCTCAACCCAAACAATTACGAAGGGTAAATTAATTGCGAACGTAAACCTAAAATAGAAAGCATTTCTATTTCTAAGTCTAAAGCATTTCCTTAGCATTTCTAAGTCTAATACACAAAACTGTCAAGATAAATATAAATTCAACAATACAACATAAGAAACGAACGATTTTATAAGATAATAATCTTATAAACGTTTGTGAAAACCAGCCTGCCACAGCACAAACAACACTTTGTAGCACAAGCTACACTCCTAGTAACAGTGAGCCCTGCTGTATAAAGGAAAAACTGTAACTATTTACACAGATTGTAAATATGCACACAGTGTTATACATGGTTTTGATTTATGTGGGTCTTAACAGTAAAGCATACACTACACGTTTAAGTGCATATGATACACATTTTTCTCATCCATATGATACACACTTTGTGGCGTGATTTGCACATATCATTTATAGACAAGGACAGAAGCATTCATAATCCAGTGAGAAACCCTGTTTGGTGGCTGCATCTGTTTAATTTGTTTGCAAGACAAGCAGACTAAGAGTTTAAAAGGTCTTACGCCACTGACTTGAGTGGTGGACACAGATTCTCTAAACTCAAACAAAAAATGAGTGTCATAAACGTATATAAAGCTGACTTTAGGGGCCCACATGTGGTCTGAAAAGTACCATTAAACTAGTCCAAGGATAAGAACCAAAGATAGAAGTCAGAAGTCACTTAGGTAGTTAGAATCCCCCGAAGTGTCAAGGTGGCAGGGTTAAATGAAATTCGCCCTAATTAATTCAATGCCCTGGATCTGGTCAGGCTGTGTTGACTGACAGTGTTTCTGAAGGTGTTTCTGGTAGAGCATTGCGTTAGAAGCAAAGTTTCAATGGTGTGTTCAATCAGGTGTGCATCAATTACCAGGGGACACACATACTGATGAAATGTAAACATAGAATTCACTGTAAGTTCTTTGGATATAAGCTCTGCCAAATGCATAAATGCAACGTAACTTGTTTATTATTGTGTGGGCAATTAGTGGAGTGATTAGTGACTTGTGTGGAGATTCACATTTATCAACTTGTGTGTTTAAAAATTTCTGAATACTCACACTTCTTTGAGCAGTGGAACACATTACCACCATTAGACTGCGCACATGCATGAAACATGCATATCACTAACCAATTCTCTTCCAGAGAGCTGTGATTAGTGAATTGTCAGTGTATAATTATCTGAGTTTCCTTTGATATTACATTGCTGATTATCAGAAGTGGAACAAATAATTCTTAAATTGGTTGTTTAATTAGGAATAAGGTGTTCATCTTATTAGACTACAGAGAGCATTATTCTGCCTACATCCAACCCTTTCATTTTTCATTATTTCATTTTTCCTTACTATCCTTTAATTTAGTACCATGTAGTAGTAGTCATTTATTCTTGTTTGTTTCAGTAATAAATTCATCTTAATTATTGCTGTGTCTTGTGTTGAAAATATAGTAAGAAGCTAGTTAGCCCAAATTTCACAAAAGTCTTCAGATGTGTAAGATAATAACTTCTTCCAATTTACATATTGTTATACATAATTAAGAGATTATGCTGATTTTACCTGAAAAAAAGTCCTTCTCTTTTGCCAAAATGCCTAAATGTCTACTCATTGCTTTTGGGTGTTATCTTCTTGTGGCGATGGATGTGTTTACAATGTTTATGAGTTCAGGCAGGCAGGAATGATGCAAGAAATAGCCTCCAGTAGATGTGAGAAAACTGGGTAATGGGTGGTAGGACAGTTGGAAAGGAGAATTATGAGATCATCGGCAGTCAAAGATGTTTTGGGGGAGGGGACTGGAAGAAGAAGAGAAATTGAGTTGATGTTATATTGGTTTTCCTGCTAACCCCACTCCACTACTGCTCCTCAATAAGCTGTAGACAAATTATGACCAACCAGTGGCTTTCCAGAAACTTATACTCATCTCCTGAACTGACAGGAAACACATACTCATATTATAATTACTATTACATACCAAAGAACTACATCAAGCTTTCACTTACATAAACCTCTAGACCATTAGTGGTCTGAGAAAGCATTCCAATATGAAAATACTACACAGGTTACCTAGGTAACCTGTTTCAGCTGTGAAACATAGGCAATGGCATTGTAGAGCATAGGCAGTCTACCTAAACTAACAGAATAGACTACCCTGGAGGATCTGGTATGATTTAATATGGATAGATGCTATGGATGGGGATTATACTAACAGGGCCTGAAAATCCTGTTAAATCTTAAGCAAAGTATTGCTACAAACAAAGCCAAGTTTAAAAGCCACTTTAGCTACTCTGAAGCTCACTCTAAGAGCTCAAAGAGAGCCTCTGATATAATTTCTAGAACCACCGACAGGTCCCAGAAAATAAAAAACAAGAGTGTTACTAGGTGTAACATATTTTTCATATATTTGCAGTGTTATCTATCACTGCAATAGAACATCGTAACAAAACTAGCATTTCAATGCATTTATCCATTAAAGTGTTTTGAGCATTACAGTATCTAGATAGAACAGTCATTACAAAGTGAGTTTGGTCTTTTTCAGCAGCATAACACACGAAAATGTAATATTAGTGAGACGACTTGGCGTCAAGTTCCCTGTCATGCAAGAGATGGAGTGTTGTATTGCTGTGTAATGCTGAGAAAACAACGAGCACAGGGAATCTAAGCGTATTTTTGCAGTAACTGCATTGTAAAAAATGTGCATTGTAAAAAACGTGTTTCACAATTAATGACATTGTGACATTGCAGTGCAATATAGCGAAAGAACGAAACAAGGTTGTTTCACCAGGAAGCGTTTTTGAGCAGTATATGGTATAAAGAGACGAAATGTACGTATCTAAACTGATTTCTCTCTTGTGTAGCATAGAGCAATAAGTAATTGAATAGGAACAATCGTTTCCAAGTGAATTCTGCTTGTTAAGCTTCCCACAACTATGAAAATAAGAATTAAGAATATCCTTACAGGCGATATTAACGCTTTTGTGTAAAACAGAATCAAAAACGGACAAATCTGATCATAACAGCGTTAGGCAAGTTCACTTTACACTTTAATTTAATGCAAAGACTTGAACTTCCAAAAATATATCTGCAAATGATTTTTGTGTTACTGAGCTGTGCAATGAAAATAATATAACGAGTCCAGTAACAGGGACGCGTTTTTAAACAGTACAAGGTGTAAACAGACGAAATGTTCATTATCGTTTCTAAACTGATTTCTATCTTGTGTAGCATAGGGCAATAAGGAATTGAACAAGAACAATCGTTTCCAAGTGATTTCTGCTTGTTAAGCTTCCCACAACTATGAAAACAAGAACAAAGAATAAGTAAGCGCTTACAGGCGGTTAACGCGTTTGTGTAAAACAGTATAAGAAACGGACAAATCTGATCATAAAAGCGGTAGGCAAGTTCACTTTACGCTTCAATTTAATGCAAAGACGTGACCTTCAAAAAATATATCTGTGAAACAGATTTTTGTGTTTCTGAGCTGTGCAATAAAAAAAGTATATAACGAGTCAAGTGACTGTGAAGCGTTGTTGAACAGGACAAGGTGTAAACAGACGAAATGTTCATTATCGTTTCTAAACTGATTTCTCTCTTGTGTAGCATAAAGCAAAAAGGGATTTTCTAAGAACAAGCGTTTCAAAGAGATTTCTGCGTTTTAGGCTTTCCACAATTATAAAAACAATAATTAAGGAAAAGCGCTTAACGCGGTTAACGCTTTTGTGTAAAACAGCATAAGAAACGGACAAATCTGATCATAAAAGCGGTAGGCAAGTTCACTTTACGCTTCAATTTAATGCAAAGACACAATGTCATTAATGTAGTCTGTGAAACTGAAAGGAGAGATCACCAAGATCAGCAAAACAATGTCATGCAACTGACAAAAAAAGTGTTGTTTTGCTGTGCAACGTAGAGAAAACAACGAGCAGAGGGAGAATTAACGTTTTGCAACTGAATTGCAGTCTAAAAATGAACAACTTGTATAAAAAAAACTTGTGAAACGTGTTTCTCAATTAATTACATTGTTAGCAATGCAATATAGCAAAAGAACGAAACAAGGTTGTTTCACCAGGAAGCGTTTTTGAGCAGTACAAGGTTATAAACAGACAAAATGTACATTATCGTTACTAAACTGATTTCTCTCTTGTGCAGCATGGAGCAATAGGGAATTGAATAAGAACAAGCGTTTCAAAGTGATTTCTGCTTCTTAAGCTTCCCACAACTATGAAAACAAGAATTAAGAATAAGTAAGGGCTTACAAGGGAAGTTAACGCTTTTGTGTAAAACAGCATAAGAAAAGGACAAATCTGATCATAACCAGCGGTAGGCAAGTTCACTTTACGCTTCAATTTAATGCAAACACTCCAAAAATTTATCTGTGCAAGTGATTTTTGTGTTACTGAGCTGTGCAATGAAAAGGATATAACGATTCCATTAACCGGTAAGCGTTTTTGAACAGTATAAGTTAACGAAATGTTCATTATCGTTTCCAAACTAAGTTCTCTCTTGTGTAGCATAGAGCAATAAGAGATTTAGTTAGAACAAGCGTTTCAAAGTGATTTCTGCTTGTTACGCTTTCCACAACTATGAAAACAAGAATTAAGAACAAGCGCTTACAGGCGGTAAATGCTTTAGTGTTAAACAGCATAAGAAATTGATAAATTTGATAATAAAAGCGGTAGACATGTTCAGTTTACGCTTCCAAAAAGCAGGAAAATATATTTCAAGTCATTTTCGTGTTTCTGAGCAGTGCAATGAAAGGATATAACTACTCCAGTCAAAACAAAGGTGTTACTAGGTGTAACGTATTTTTCATATATTTGCAGTGTTATCTATCACTGCAATAGAACATCGGAACAAAACTAGCATTTCAATGCATTTATCCATTAAAGTGTTTTGAGCAGTACAGTATCTAGATAGAACAGTCATTACAAAGCGAGTTTGGTCTTTTTCAGCAGCATAACACACGAAAATGTAATATTAGTGAGACGACTTGGTGGCAAGTTCCCTGTCATGCAAGTGATGGAGTGTTGTATTGCTGTGTAATGCGAGAAAACAACGACAACAGGGAATCTAAGCGTATTACTAAAGTAACTGCATTGTAAAAATAAACAGCTTGTAAGAAAAACAAAATCTTGTGAAACGTGTTTTGTGCGCAGTGCAATATAGCAAAAGAACGAAACAAGGTTGTTTCACCAGGAAGCGTTTTTGAGCAGTATATGGTATAAAGAGACGAAATGTACGTATCTAAACTGATTTCTCTCTTGTGTAGCATAGAGCAATAAGGAATTGAATAAGAACAAGCGATTTCTGCTTGATAAGCTTCCCACAAGTATGCAAACAAGAATTAAAAATAAGTATGCGCTTACAGGCGAAGTTAACACTTTTGTGTAAAACAGCATAAGAAACGGACCAATCTGATCATAACAGCGGTAGGCAAGTTCACTTTACGCTTTAATTTAATGCAAAGTCTGAACTTCCAAAAAGCAGGAAAATATATTTGTGCAAGTGATTTTTGTGTTACTGAGCAGTGCAATGAATGGATATAACGAGTCCAGTCGAAACAAACGTGTTACTAGGTGAAACGTATTTTTCATGTATTTGCAGTGTTGTTATCACTGCAATAGAAGAAAACTAGCATTTCAATGCATTTTTGCGTTAAAAAGTTTTGGGAAGTATAGTTTCTAGTTAGAACAGTCATTACAAAAGTGAGTTTTGTCTTTTTAGGAGCACAAAACAAAAAAATGTAATATTAGTGAGACAATTCGGTAGGCAAGTTCCCTGTCATGCAAGTGTCTGGAGTGTTGTTTTGCTGTGTAATGTAGAGAAAACAACGAGCACAGGCAGAATAAGCGTATTGCTGCAGCAAATGCATTGTGAGAAATTAACAGCGTGTAAAACAAACAAAAACGTGTGAAACGCGTTTCTCAATTAAAGACATTGTAGGCAGTGCAATATAGTAAAAGAACGAAACAAGGTTGTTTCACCGGGAACCGTTTTTGAGCAGTACAAGGTATAAACAGACAAAATGTACAGTATCGTTTCTAAACTGATTTCTCTCTTGTGTAGCATAGAGCATAAGGATTTGCATAAGAACAATGTTTCCAAGTGATTTCTGCTTGTTAAGCTTCCCACAACTATGAAAACAAGAATAAAGAATAAGTAAGCGCTTACAGGCGAAGTTAACGCGTTTGTGTAAAACAGCATAAGAAACGGACAAATCTAATCTTAACAGCGATAAAGTTCACTTTACGCTTTAATTTAATGGAAAGACTTGAACTTCCAAAAATGTATTTGTGCAAGTGATTTTTGTGTTACTGAGCTGTGCAATGAAAAGGATATAACGAATCCATTAACCGGAAAGCGTTTTTGAACAGGATAAGATATAAAAAGAAGAAATGTTCATTATCGTTTCCAAACTGATTTCTCTCTTGTGTAGCATAGAGCAATAAGGGATTTAGTTAGAACAAGCGTTTCACAGTGATTTCTGCTTGTTACGCTTTCTACAATTTTGAAAACGAGAATTAAAAACAAGCGCTTACAGGCGGTAAATGCTTTTGTGGAAAACAGCATAAGAAATTGATAAACTTGATAATAAAAGCGGTAGGCATGTTCAGTGTACGCTTCCAAAAAGCAGGAAAATATATTTGTGCGTCATTTTCGTGTTTCTGAGCAGTTCAATGAAAGGATATAAATACTCCAGTATTTGCAGTGTTGTCTATCAGCGCAACAGAACATCGGAACAAACCTAGCATTATAATGCATTTATCCATTAAAGTGTTTTGAGCAGTACAGTATCTAGAAGTTAGAACGGTCATTATAAAGTGAGTTTTGTCTTTTTCAGCAGGATAACACACGAAAATGTAATATTAGTGAGACGACTCGGTGGCAAGTTCCCTGTCATGCAAGTAAGTGATGGAGTGTTGTTTTGCTGTGTAATGTTGAGAAAACAACGACCACAGGGAATCTAAGCATATTGCTGCAGTAACTGCATTGTAAAAAATAAACACAGTAACTGCATTGTAAAAAATAAACAGCTTGTAAGAAAAACAAAATCTTGTGAAACGTGTTCCTCAATTAATGACATTGTTAGCAATGCAATATTGCAAAAGAACGAAACAAGGTTGTTTGACCAGGAAGCGTTTTTGAGCAGTACATGGTTTAAATCAGACGAAATGTACATTATCGTTTCGAAACCGATTTCTCTCTTTTGTAGCATAGAACAATAAGGAATTGAATTAGAACAAGCTTTCCAAGTGATTTCTGCTTCTTAAGCTTCCCACAACTATGAAAACAAGAATTAAGAATTAGTAAGCGCTTTCAGGCGAAGTTAACGTTTTTGGTAAAACAGCATAAGAAACGGACAAATCTGATCATAAAAGCGGTAGGCAAGTTCACTTTACGCTACAATTTAATTCAAAGTCTGAACTTCCAAAAAGCAGGAAAATATGTTTCTGCAAGTCATTTTGGTGTTATTAAGCAGTGCAATAAAAGGATTTAACGAGTCCGGTCGAAACAAATGTGTTACTAGGTGAAACGTATTTTTCATGTATTTGCAGTGTTGTCAACGCTGCAATAGAACATAGGAACAAAACTACCATTTCAATGCATTTTTGCGTTAAAGTGTTTTCAGCAGTATAGTATCTAGTTAGAACAGTCATTGCAAAGTGCGTTTTGTCTCTTTAGCAGCATAACACATGAAATGTAATATTGGTGAGACAATTCGGTAGGCAAGTTCCCTGTCATGCAAGTGTCTGGAGTGTTGTTTTGCGGTGTAATATGTCGAGAAAACAACGAGCACAGGCGGAATAAGCGTATTGCTGCAGCAAATGCATTGTGAGAAATAAACAGCGTGTAAAACAAACAAAAACATGTGAAACGCGTTTCTCAATTAAAGACATTGTAGGCAGTGCAATATAGTAAAAGAACGAAACAAGGTTGTTTCACCGGGAACCGTTTTTGAGCAGTACAAGGTATAAACAGACAAAATGTACAGTATCGTTTCTAAACTGTTTTCTTGTGTAGCACAGAGCAATAAGGAATTGAATAAGAACAATTGAATAAGCTGTGGGCTATGGGCTATTACATCCTGCATGTCTTTAAATTCAGATCAGCAAAAAATGTCATGCAACTGATAGAGTGTTGTTTTGCTGTGCAACCGTTTTTGAACAGTACAAGATATAAAAAGATGAAATGTTCATTATTGTTTCTAAACTGATTTCTCTCTTATATAGCATAGAGCAATGAGGGATTTAGTTAGAAGAAGCATTTCAAAGTGATTTCTGCTTGTTAGGCTTTCCACAACGATGAAAACAAGAATTAAGAACAAGCGCTTACAAATGCTTTTGTGTAAAACAGCATAAGAAATGGATAAATTTGATCATAAAAGCGGTAGGTAAGTTCTGTTTACGCTTCCAAAAAGCAGGAAAATATATTTGTGCAAGTCATTTTCGTGTTTCTGAGCAGTGCATTGAAAGGATATAACTAATCCAGTCAAAACAAGAGTGTTACAAGGTGAAACGTATTTTATGTATTTGCAGTGTTGTCTATCAGTGCAATAGAACATCAGAACAAAACTAGCATTTCAATGCATTTATCTATTAAAGTGTTTTGAGCAATACAGTACAGTACAGTTTCAGCTGCATAACACACGAAGCATAATACACGGTAGGCAATTTCCCTGTCATTCAAGTAAGTGATGGAGTGTTGGATTGCTGGGTAATGTTGAGAAAACAACGAGCACAGGGAATCTAAGCGTATTGCTGCAGTAACTGCATTGTAAAAAATAAACAGCTTGTAAGAAAAACTGAATGCTTGTGTTCCTCTGTAAACAGTTTACACAGAGATTGGGGTCCCCAGCATGAGTTTCAAGTGACAGTGACCTTTTAAAACAGACATTAGAATGATTTCTGCTGGTATTGCTGAAATAATACCGCCCCATCTAAAAGGCTCTGCAGACAGCAGTATGATTTCAGAAGGTGAGTTTCAAGTCTCTGTGACCATTTGAAGTAGAGATTGAAGGGGCAGTTTGATTTCAGCAGGTGCTGCCAAAATAATACTGCCCCTTCTAAAAGAAAGGTTTCCTATTTCCTACTATTTCTAAAATCTGCCGCAACAAAGAGGTTCTTTTTAAACAGAGATTGGAAAGGCAATATGATTTCAGAAGTCAACCCCCTTTTAAAGGCATGCTATTTAAAGCGGAAGGCCAGTGCTGAGATAACATTGCCAACAGCTGAAAAGATTGTTAACTAAAATGTGGACCCATAAATATTGATATAAGTGCATAATATTGATACGAGGGCTTCCACAGACTCCACTTATCATTCAACACGTCTGAGACAGTGGAATTGATAATTACAATTTGGTGCAGTTCATCAAGATGCTATGAACTGTTGCTTTCTATTTTGTTAGGACAGCAGGGAAGCAAAACAGGTATCTTCTTGTTTGTGTGTGTGTGTGTGTGTGTGTGTATATATATATATATATATATATGTGTGTGTGTGTGTGTGTGTGTGTGTTTTGGGGGGGCTACAGAAGTATGGGGTTCGCTTATGTGTTCTGTCTGGTCCCTATGCAACCTGCAGGAGATTAGAGCTGCAGGTCAAAAAACATTGGATATTGAGGTGGGAGTTGGAGCAGTACTGCTGCTTCTCAACTTAAAAATGAGCCAATTGAAGTAATTTTGGTCCATTATACATTGGTCCCTACACTGTAAAACTTTACTGTATTGTTACAGGTGATTTCTTACAGTATTGTACTGTATTTCCATAATACAGTATCAGGCTGTATATTTAACAGAATGGCTGTAAATATACAACATCTTTCTGTTTTCAGCATTATAAATTCGTATTACAGTATTAGGCTGTAAATGGCATTGCATTATCTTCGCGCGTTTTCTTTGATACGTGAACAGAGCCAGTACCTCAAGCACACTTGATTTGTAAGTGGGATATTCATTTGTTCAACAAAATGCCAATATATGTTATGAAGACGCATGTCTTTTGTGAATTTAATTTAGAGTAAAATATATTAGGTGTGAATTGCGATTTATCTTTTTAAGCGACAGCGGTCTGTAACGCCTACTTTGTGACACTGACACAGCAAAAAACGAGCGGGTGATGCAGCAAGTAGATGAGGATAACTTGTGACGGAGAAAAATAAAGTTTGGAGCAAGAAAGGACTGTTTGACTGAGCGCTGACACGGTAAGCCACTGTCTGA
>JAZGTK010012367.1:0-14987 GCA_036877625.1 Ambastaia sidthimunki
CAGGACCCCTTTAGGACCCCTTGTCAAAGGGCCAGAGAGAGTGTTCCCAGTGCCCCCATGACAAAAGCCCTGTGTTATTAAATTTGATTTAAATTGTAAAGAATATTTGCATAAGTTTAGAAAAACAACATTGTATATAGAATTTAATATGCTAGACCCCCACCATCAGATGCATAAAGCACACAACTAGAAAGCATTTTCTCGGTCTAGCAAACATTTTAGGATTTTCAAACCTGACTTGGAATCTAGTTTTAGACTTTTTTTAAACCAATCCCTTATTAACTTCACACAACCTCTATAAATAAAATGGCAAATGTCTAAAAAGAACATTGTTACTACACAAAAGGCAAACGGTATATACCAATATATAAAGTGAATTGCAGGCATCTGTCATTATTCACACACGGGTGCATACAGCATCTGGAAAGCTTTATTCCTAAAATGTGATAATTTATGTTGATAAAAAAAAATTATTTTTGTTTTGTTTTAGGGTTGAATAAGACCCAGACATTTCTTTGCAAGATTCAACCAAATAATAGTAACAGCAAAAACTTTCAGTGTAAGTACCAGTTCATCATGTATTTACTTCCATAACCAACAGCAGCCTGTTGCTTGATTTTTCTTTTTGTCTGTCTTACTCTCACGGTAAAAAATCAGTTACCAATTCAGACATTCATCTCTGGCAAACTTCGTTCTAGCTAAACACACACATGGCCCTATCACAGCAGGGATCTCTCAGAATGGCTGAATTGTATGAAATGTTAAGTCATACTTAATTGCACGTAGAAACGTTGGTCTCAGATATTTCCCTCTTGGCTTCATTACGCTGGCTGTTGGAGTTGGAAAAAAAGTTGCCAAAGTAAACATTTTGGGGCTGTTTTCTTGTTAAAATTGACAGATTGGATGCAAGATTAAAACCCACTTCCACTATTTTTTCGCAAAGCAAACCTCATGACAAAACACAACAGCGTCTGGGTTTGTGCGGTTGCTCCTAATATGCTAAGTGCTGTTAGCCTCAATTTAAATTTGTGTTGCTAGCTCAGAATCTAGGCTTCCTTCCTCGATTTGCGAATTGAATGTGACCTTGAAAAGTTTATAGCAGAAACAGGGGCCGCCTCTGCTGAGTTACACTTTTTTCCTCAATTAACACGATTCCTGTGGGGGGAAAGTCTGTTGTGAGAGTAGAGCTCATTAACAGTTGACCCCAGCTTGAAATAGCGAAGAATTAAGCAGTGCTCCACATGTTTGGCACTTTTGTTACTGCCAAAACCACTCCTATTCCAAATCCAGCATGACACGGGGTCTGGAATCCCCTTATCTAATTCCGTGCCAACTTATGTCCGTGAGGAAATGAAGGTCAAGTGTGGACCGGCTACACTCATTACCTTAATTTATACAAGCGGTAAAACAATAACATAAACCTTTTACCTGCTTCGTTCAAAAATGGCAGTCTGGGCAGACATGTTTCTAGGCCATCTTTTAATTGTTTGTTTCATTTGCATATAATTTGGGTTGCAATTGCTTAATGTACAAACAATGATAAGGGGACAGGTTGAATGTGCTACATTTTAAGATGTGTGCAAACAAGGGGGTTCTCCTGTGCATCATAAATGTGTCAGACTTGGATAAGCTAACATGTGCATGAGATTTGAGAGAAGTGAATAATGACATTTATGTCTGTTCCTTACACAAAGCTATTATATTGTGTTAAAAGGCGACACTGGCATTATTGCCATGACAAATGATGTCACTAAGCTCTGTTTCCCCCTGATAACTGTTGCTTTTCAGACAAGTTCTACAGAACTCAGAATGAACAGCGAGGTTTCCAGTAAAACGTGCCCCTAAAGACATTACACAGCATTTTTTGCAAATTATGCAGTTGCACTGAATCAATGTTAGAGACCATTCCGAATCAAGACAAAGAAATATTTATAATAGTTTTGGAGCTTGACCATTCACATTTTTTTAGAAAAGATGATAACACTACTATAGGGGGCACAAATAATCATACAAATAACGAATACATCATATAACGGCAATCTGAATAGCCTGCTGAACCTCCATGTTTGTTCACCAAGAAAGAGAATCATAGAGTTGAGTAAATGGTGACATAATTTTTATTTTGGGTGAGCTATTCCTTTAACTTGGAATAGATAATGGATAAAGAAAAATAAAACTTCACCTCAATGCATCAGCTAAATCTGCCCTCCCGTGCTTTCTGTGAGGTCATTCCTATCTCTCTTCCTGTTTCACATCTCAATCTCATCTTCTCTGCTGATTGCCACCCAGAGGGAAGCTACCTCGCTGCTCTTGGCCCAAGTCCAGCAACAATCTCCAATCATCAAAGAAGTGTCAGTCATCACATAATATTTGAAGCCTCAGGTACAAACCTCTGCAGAGCAGAACCTGGTTGATAAATGCTTTTTAAAGTCAACAATGATCATAAATAGTAGGAAAGCATCTTAAAATGTACATGGAGGAATTCTCTGATGATGGACCGGCAGAAAACATAAGCCTGTGTCCTTTTCCCTCTACTATGATGTTGACATATCAAAAGGGCGGAGATTCCCTCTATTCATTCTTTGCCTTTTTGATGTGACAGGAGCAAGAATGAAACTGGAGTAAAGTATCAGCATGACCGGGATATGAGGTCAGTGTTTGTATGGGTGGGGGTGGGGATATGCTCCGTGTGAATGGTACATTGTGTGAAAAGGAAGTGTTCAATGGCCTCGGGCCCTTTTAAATGAGTTCAGGTAAGTTAACAATGACCATGAATATGGGTTTCAAACTGACATATAATTTATGCAACACTGCCTCTCGTACATACATCAACAGACATGGTTATCTGTAGAAAAACAGCCTTGAACAGCTGAACTTGTTAAACTGGAGCTTTGTGTTTTGAACACTTTTCTGCTGGTTTTGGCTGGTTACTCATTCTGTCTACAATGGTCAAGCTAGTCTACCTGCATTATTCATCTTCTTAACTAGCTGTAATTTCTACTGTACGCCAAACACCAAGATAAACAATTCACAAATCACACAGATATTCAGGGTAAAGGTACTTTATGAATTGCCTTCTGTTTTAGTCATTTCGGTTGTTTGAGTTTGTGTGGTGCTGCTGTTTTTACTTTGAAAAACTTTGATTTATTGCCAAAATGGGGCATTGCAGTATGTAACAGGGAATTGGGAAGAAACGTCCAAGGTAGCTGTCATGTTACTTCTCTTACATTCCAAATCAATGAGTATGACAGACACTGAAAGAAGAGGGAGAAATTGTAGCAACAGCACCCAGTGAGCATGACATCCTTGATTGTTAACCAGTTGTTTTGAGCTAGTGGGACATCATCTGAACAAATCAGCACTGCCCATCTTAGACCAGAAAAGACATTGGAATTAAGGTGGTCAAAACTGTTTTCATCTGGAATATAAATTTATACAAAACTATAAATTATTTTATATAAATTATATTAACATTTTGGTTGTAATAGTTAAGGTTTATTGACAGCTTCTGTGGAACCAAGAACATTATTTTAAATATAACAGTTTTGAAAACGCTAATATGGTTTGGATACTGGTCCTTACAATGATATGCTGGAATCTTGGTGTATCACCAGGCTTCTTGACTAGCATAACCAGGAATACTTGATCATCAGAAGGATCACACTGGTCCACCAGCATCGCCAGCTACTGTATGTTTCGCACGGCTATGCTGGTTCACCAGCTAGACCAGCACCAAGAATGTAAATGTATGCCAAACTATCCTGGACTATCTTTCCAGCAGGACAGGTATCTCTAGTATATAGACTGAGATATCCTGTGTAAAATCAAAAAGTATGGGGTGTGTTCATCTGTTCAGTGCTRATCATTTATTCATGGCATCATTTTACACTGTGTCTGTGACCATGGGTAGAATCCAGGCCTAGAGTTCACGGCTACTGGAAACCACTGGTGTACAACTGGTGTGTGTATGATTGTTTGTATTTGTATGTCCACATAACTCTATCTCACTGTGTGTCTATGTTTTTGCTATGCCATCTTGCCTCAGGCTCTGCGGTAACCTCAGCCGACATCGGCCTCTAGCTGCACACAGTTCAGAAGTGTGTGTGTGTTTGACAGTACTGAGTAGGTGCATGTGTGAAAATATTTTGGTGTGTGAGCGCAAGAAACAAGACAGTTGCTTGTGTTGACAGGGGGTCATAAACAGAGATGATGGCTATGTGAAAGACAGGATACTTTACACGTGACCAACCTAACAAACAGAAACAGTAGGCAAAGTAGCATTGTCGTATGAATTGGCATTTTCTAATAATAACAATAAAGAAATTAAATTAAATGTATATTATTTTATTTTCTAAAGTAACAAAGTAAGCAGTTGTTTTTGTTTCATAAACATACTTTTTATTGTGTGTATTACAAATAAAATGTCTTTGTTATCTTTTAGCAAAATGTAATAGCTTACTCTGCCTTAGAAACAACTTTTTTTTTCACTGATATCACCAAGCTTTATTGGTTTTAACCTTACTCCTTTAAACAGCTTGGCTCCATTTTGGTATGTGATGCCCACTTTCATGACCAATCAACTCCCCAGTAATCGATTAGTTCCTGCCTCACATTATATTCTGATTTAATATCCTGTTTCACTAAAAAATGTTACATTACTAAAGTACAATGAATTGCAAAGCCATTTTACATTTACTTTAAGGTTGAATTAACCACTTAGTGAAACTAAAGTAGTTTGATGCAGTCCAGTTTAGACTCTGCAAACTTCAAATCAAACATCAGCAGCACTAGCCAAGGTCATATTTTGCTCATTAGTACACACACTTATCCCTTTCAAAATGGCACTGGGCATCATTCCCAACCAGTTTCACCTTTATTTAACCTCTGTAATCCAACATTAAGTCTCAAAAATTCACAATACACCTCCTTGTCATTGCTTAAAATATTAACTGAGCTCTAATCACAAACTTTTACCAGGCAATACAGGCTGGGTATTTGTGGAGCTGTGTCAGATGGAGTATAATTTGTGAAAATCCACAACATACAGTCCATTGGGTTTGTGGTTTTATTGGATAAGGCTATGACTATGAAGTCATATGTGCAGTTACAGGCCATTCCAAAGCCATTACATCAAACATTATGGCTTGCCTATGTCATCAGTTTATTTCCTTCTACTACAAGTACCTTCAAAACAGATGTAAAGCTCCATTTGCTATGTTTCTAATCTCATAGACGGCAAGAGATGACAGAGGAACTAAGGAATGTGTCATACCTCTCACTGCACCTTGTCTTTACTGCCATTCATTGTGTTAACCAAACAAAGTCTTACACTCTGGGTGCCAATTTACCAAACCAGGCACAATGGTGTTCCAAATTACTAAATTGCCAAGTGACCAAATCTGGAGTGACATGACTGAAGTGGTGTTATGGAGCAGTAAATTACGAATTTGGGGTCCTGCTAAGGTCCTGTCCTGGTGAAAATACCAACTTAGACCAGCATCAATTTCCATGGTGGCACTAGTTTACAGTAGTAAACAAGTTTATGTTGACCAAGAAAGACTTATAAAGTGTATGAATGACTTTTAGTGGGAGCATCATAATTTGAAAAAAAAAGACATTGTAATGTGGTCATTGCACAAACATTATGAAAATGGAACACATCATGTTTAACAAGATTTATTTAGACAATTGTGAGGGATCTTTCAAGATTCCTTAATAATTTTTTTATGATGCTTCTGAGATTTAATAATGTGTCAAAATGTTGGTTGGGTTCCTCACTTGACTGGAGTTGAAAGATGTTGGTGGGGTAGATGTTGGGGTTGGTAGGCAACCACCCAGAACTCTCTGATGCCTCAGCAATTCTATTGCCTAGCATTGTTGTTGTAGGATTTGCACAGGCAAGGTCCACTAACATTTTTCTTCAGATATGTCTTCACATGTATAATGTTGTCAAATAAGTTGGCATGTTAAGCTGTTCAAATAAAATGTAGAATTACCGACTATGTTAAGATAAACCAGCCATGCTGTGTATCGATTTATATCAAATTTTAAAGAAAAGTTGTTACCACAACAATAACTTCTAAATTGTCACATGGATTCAATTTCTTAAATCATGTTTTTAAAGCAGCCTAAAGATTCCTACCTTGGCTAGAGAGAGCAACGGGAGGACAGAGATCGAGAGATAGAGACAGAGAAGCGAAGGTGAAGGGGTCAGGAGGGAGTCTCATTCAGGAAATAGTTGAGCGGTTTGGGCAGACTTCCAGCAGGCTGTCCGCTGAGTCTGTCAAACAGACAAATTAACACAGTGTATAGGAACAGGCCCCAGCGGGGGCCAGCTCGCCACCTCCAGCTGGTTTCATTCGTTTCTTCATTTTCTTTCCTCTGTGACCCAGGTTGCTTTTTCTCACCCTCTCCCTTCTCACTTTATTACAGAAATGTGTTATTTGCTTCCCATTTAATGTATTTTCCTTTCTTTTTTTTCCTGGTTTTCCAGGGGCCTGGTTTTGTTCCATTTCAACAGTGTTGGTCCAGTCAACAGAGTATGGGGTAAACATATTCATTTATTTGAGCATGAACATGATTGACTTCCAAAAGCAGGTATGACTACCAAAGCAGGTGTTTATTTTACACCCGGTGTACCAGCAGGATAGATCTTCAGTTAGGGTCAAAGTTAAAAACGAGATGTAAAAGATGTAAACGTCAGAGACATTGACTCAATTTCATTTTTTACAATGAATACCAAGCAACTACCACCACAGTAACATCCTATTAATCTCTAGCAATCCAGCAACACCCTACCCACCAACCAGAACCTAACCTTAAGATACAACCTTGCTACCACCTAGCAATGCCCTAAGGATGACCCAGAACATCTAGCAACACTCTGTAAACTTAAAAACATATAGCAACCTCCCACAACACCCAAGAATCAGCCTGCTAAGTGCAATTTATATGTATCTGTCTGTCTGCAGTAGTCAAGTAGACATAAGTCATTTATAAGGCATGGGCTCAAAAGAGCTGGAGATTGATTCTGACCTCTGCTCCCACCGGATAAATCCCTGTCCTCCTTCCAGAGAGGACTGATGACTGAAATATTGCCTTGTGGGACTTGGACAGTTCTTTATTGCCTCTTGGAATTGCTGAGTGACAAGTCCATTCCAGTATGGATCAGTTTTACACTACCACATTCAGTGCCAAAATATTCTGAATTCTCAGAACTCAACTAAGTGTCTCACACTAAAAGAATTACAATGCAAAACAAACGTAACTGTAAGAATTCAGCTCATGTTCCATTACCACAGCTACCTAAGTTTGGTTTAAAATCTTGGTTTAAAGTCCAAAATTAAAATCTGCAGGGCTTGCATGAAGAAGTGTTTTAATGGGATTTTCTCCTGACAGCAGCACATGAAGGTTCTGGTGTCTTTAATGGAGTTGTAACAAGACTCGCATGTGCAGTGATCCAGTTACATTGGCATGTGGTTGAGAAGCCCTCTCTGGCAAAAGTGAGATTGCAGAATTAAGTGAGCGTTACTGATAATCTCAGCCATTTTCAAAATAGATTTGCACAAGTTTTGGTTTTGTATGCCCAATGACAACTACTAAAGTAGCAGGTAATCAAGAAATCAAGGGTAGTGCCTGTTGGAGTGTGGAGAAATGTAATGGGTGTTTTGGGTAAGGGGAATATCTTTCAACATCTGGAATGTTCCAAAGAACATAAACAATTTGCTGTTGTCTCAACATTTTTTGCCTCAAATTTCTTTAGCGGAAAACAGGAGTTGCAAAGGTAAATCAGTTTTATATTTATTCAAGGTTAGAGCCAGTCATCTCTGGCCCTGGGAGTGCCATCTTTCAGCTCCTCAGCAAAAACATGTTGAAGGTACAGTTACAGCGTCTGGGCCAGCAAGCTTATGATAGTGTTCTTCACATCTTTCATCAGAACACTTCCATGTTCTCACTCTCTTAATAGACTAACAAGCACAGCATTTGTTTATTGGTGTGTATAATTAGGGAAGCTTGTTTGAAACTATACTTTAGCAGTTAAACTATAATCAGGTTTCCTTTTTTCAATTCAAACAAATCTTTTTATTTTTTTTTAATACATTTTAAAAAATGTCCATGCAGGACAGTTATTAGAGATGAGCTGTTCCAACAGTGACTTAATCTGAATTGAATTCATTTCTCTCTGGAGGTGGGAATGGAGTCTGCCACTATGAGAACAGAAACTTATATAGCCGTCATGTGCTTTATGTATAGGGCATTATTGTGTAACTTTAGCCAGCAGCATGAAAATGATGTATTGTGGCCTTAAAGCCAGGGGGACTAATTTTAATCCAATGAAGTGCTGAACAGACTTACACTAGCATTGAATAAATCAAGCAACAAGATATGCATGAAAGATCCACAGAAAATGAATCACTTACAATTAGAAGAGGGTGAACACCCTTCGCTAGATGTGACAAGCAGGGGGTGTAAAGACGATCTCAGGAGAGATGGATACGGGCCAGGTTGCGATTCGACATGGTGTGACATTAATGAGACCAAAATTAATGACACATTTTTTTCTCTTTACCTTGTATGGAAGAGAAGTTTTCAGGTCCAGTCAAACATTCTTAGGTTGCAACACCTTCCAGATATCAGTGTGACCATCAGCTTCTCACAGCCCATGTCATCAAGGGAATTTGTAATGTGATCCGGTTATCTGACGAGGGAAGTGAGCTGGATACTGTGCCTGCTCTCGTAAAGCATTTACAGGCCACTTGTTGACTATAAGCTTAGGCCTGGATCTAATGGAATGTCACTTGAGCATATCTTCAGGTTTATGGCAGGTAATGCTAAAGGTTATCCCACTTATACCATATCAGTCAGTCTCTTCACCTACAACTGGAACACTCTGTACTATCCACTAGTATTTTTTTTGGCAAATGAATGAAGATGCACTCTGTGCTGTACATCTGTTTTTATGCTGCAAGACTCAGCTGAACATATAAGGCAGGGGTGTCCAGTCCTGCTCCTGGAGGGCCACAGTCCTGCAGAGTTTAGCTCCAAACCCAGTTAAATACACCCAAACCAGCTAATTACGGTTCTACTGGACAGATCAGAAACTTCTAGGCAGTTGTGCTGAGGCAAGCTGGAGCTAAACTCAGCAAGACAGTGAGCCTCCAGGATTAGGCCCCCGGTTTAAAGGATATGTACAGTCTGAGAATCATTATGTCCAAATCAACCCCTAGAGGGTGTTCAGGACCCTGGAATGAATTAGAGGGGTCTTACTTTACCCGGATGCAAAGGTATAAGTAGTAACAAAAAAAAAAAATCACCAGCAGTTTGCAAAAAAGAAAATAAACTGAAACAACACATTCAGTAAAACACAAATTAAACATTTAAAAGCAATTTTTAGTGCTCTGATTTAGAGGCCTCTTCAAGGCCTGACTTTTAATGTATTGTAATAAAATCCAAGCTGAAGTGGCTACCTGACTGAAAAAATCAATCACAGTTCATTTGTGTTGGTAAATGATCTGTGGAACATAGAATGCCACAACTGACTAGAAATATTTGTCATGTCACATAGATATCAGAACAATATTTAGCATTTTTCCATATAGGATTTTACATTTAGGACCAGACATTTATTTGCAGTTTAATCAGCATATTAAGTAGTCATGTCAAATTGCAGGTATATAAAACTAAAACTTTTACCTTAATTTTTTTAAACAACTTTAAAATGATCATCACTCACTTGGATAATTATCGTTAGGACTAGGGTTATTCATAAAAAACATCTCTGCAGCACGTAGATGATAGTTCCCCATGACTGTTGCGTACACCGAATCCAAAGAAAATATTACTCTTTGAAAATGACCAAGCATTTGCTTATTTTCCCTTCAAACTGAACTTAATTATAACTGCTGGATTTTTCACTCTTGTGCGAGTGTCTCTCTCTTCTGTCCCTGTATGTCAGTGTAAACAGACCACACATATTGCATAAACAACTGTGTCACTAAAGAGACAGCAGTTAAAAACTGGTCAAAAAGCTAATTTAGATGGAATTGTGAACTAATTCTAACAGATCTGCCATTTACACACATTCAGCTACAGTGAAGTGTCATTCTATCATGTTACATGTTTGTAATTGAGTATTTTATGATTTTTTTATATTATTAATAAAAGAGATAAATGTTAATAATTACTTAATACTTAATAAAAGTAGTATGCACCACTAGTTTTGAGGAGGCTAATAGTTTTTCAGATAGGAAAAATGTAGATACTTTTAAGACTTTCACACCTTTCATAGTGCAAACTCCCCCTTCCACTCTTGTCTGTTATAAAAGTGTAGTATTTGGTTCCTAACCACAGTATGTTTGCATCATCAACATGAGGGCAGTGGTTTAAAAGAACCACAGAGCCACAGTGTCTGCAGTCTTCAGGAAGGTGACTCAGCAATGCTTACTCAGTTTTCTTTGCACATTCAACAATCTTACAAGAAGTATTTTAATAGCCACAAAACTTGACACTATACAACAGTACAAAGCATCAGAAAGTCATGTAGCTTTAACACAACTTAAGTATGTGTACATGATGGTATGGCAATTTTGAGTGCGCTTAACCTCTAACAAACATATATCTAATGCAAATGTATTGTGAGAATGTGCAACACAAGCAGCTTGCATACTTTATTTAATGTTGTATTCCTGCAAGTCAGACGATACCTTTTGTAAACTGCACCACAGTTAAACCCCGCACGCCACATCAACCAAATGAATTTCATGAGTCATTGTTAGTTAATTTGACTTGGCTATTAAATATAGCGATTAATTAATTCTACAGTAATCGTGATTAAGGAGCCTGTGAGTTCACTTATGTTGCAGTAAAAAGGTGGAAAAACAAGCCTCTGCTTTCAGAATATTGTCTCAAAATAGTAACCAAAACATAGACAGCTGAAATCTGGAAGATGGGAAAGTGGTGACTGACCACTAAGGCGTGGCGTGCAACATTAACTCTTAATGTTCAATCATTTACATGTGTCTTTATTTTTGAGTAACTTATCTGGCTGTGTGAGACTTGTATACAATGTGCTGTAGGGGGCAATTCTCCATCATCAGCTGTTCCAATGCACATGTGGCTCCATAATGTCAAAAACAAGTGGTTGAAGTTTATTTTTGTCACAATCCTGATGGTTTTAGTCAAACCTCAACTGTTGCACAGTGATCCTGTCATAATGTGTTGTGGGCTTTTGAAAAATATGATATTAAAGGATGCAGCTTCGCAAACTATATTAGATTTGACAGGGACCGGAACCCTGAACTGCAGCTACTTGTTACACATGAAAAAAGGTAGTTTGCATAGAAGTCTTTAAGGCAGAGCGAAAACAAAACAAAAAACCCTGATTAATTCTAAATGTCAGGGTTAACTGTTACAAACTTTAAATGTCTATATAAGTGGAAAATAGGAAAAAATCTAATAAAAAAATAGTTTTGAAATCATTGTTTACATTTACATTTATGCATTTAGCAATAGCTAACAGCAATAGCTTCAATTGCTTATTAAACTGATCCATGCAAAACCACACTCCACAGACTGCAGTATTTTCCTGCATCTTCACTCATGGATACATGCGGCGTGGTGGACTCTTCATCTCAAGGTCAGATTGACTTTCTTTGTCACCTCATTTACCAGGCATGTAACACGCCGCCCTGCCATATAATAGAATGACAGAAAGCATTGGGCTGGGCCACTCGGACGGCCTTGATCCTAATCACTGATACGGAAAACTCGCTACACGGCCCCTCTGAGATGCCTGCAGCTCTCCTCAATTTCAATACACCACCTGACATGTACGGTTTGCACAGCAGTACGTCTAATAGGGTCTGTCATTGGGAAACCTGTACTGATGCTTGTTAATAGGTCACAATGCTTTAATTCTCCACCCCTTTGCTAAACCACCAGGTGTCCACAACATCAGTTAGCTCCATATGTTGGACTGCATACTCGCTGAGACCTGAGCCCTGTCTCACTTCAGGGACTATTAGCCCTTCAGTCCAATCAAATTACCCCCATACTGGCAGCACGCTGACTGGAGTTTAGTGGTTTAACTTCCATGGGTTTTAGAGGTTGGTTGTTTTCTCTTTTTTTGTCCGTTTCTCCTTTAGTAGCGGTCAGCTGTTTCATTTCTTGCCCACGAAAAGAGACGGTTAATTTTTTGTTCATGAGCTGATTTGCTGTTTCACTTCCCCTTCAGTAAGAAAGAAAACAGCTGTAATAACATTCCTCAAATCTCTCCTGTCCCCCTTTCAGTGCCTTGGCTGTGCAAAGAGAGCTCCTAATTTATACACTCAAACTGAAAGATTATGACCCTACGACAAGCCATTTTTGTACATAATCAGTAATAAAGTGATGTTAGGGCTTACCTAAAACAAAGATCATTGATAAAACAACACCACTGCACTGGGTTATGAATGGACATGAAAAGGTAGTGCATATTATGACATATTATGGCCACAATGAATGAATGAATGAATCATTCAATCACTAATGTAGTTTTCCTCAAGTGATGTGAGTGTAAAATTGGTTCAAATGAAGCATTTTCAGAATCATTTATTTGCCGGGAATAATTATTTTAGTTTAGCAATAATTTATTTGCGGGGAATAACTTATTTAGTTTAGCAACATAAGTAACACACTCATGCAAAATGTAACGTTCAAAATTAACTCCTATTCTTGATATCCCAGAAGCCCCTTTCACAAAAAGGTCCAAAAGTTCAATGTTGATTCAAGCATTCAGGGGTAAAAGGTTTAACATAAACTGCTCCCAGGGGTGAAAGGGGGTGGAAAAAAAGGTTTTACTTCAGTCATCACTCAAACATATATTTAGATCAATCAGCAAAGCACTGTCATTTTGTTTAGACAGTTTGACCCTGGTGGGTGAAGCTAATGCCACAAGACACACAAAAAAGAAAAAATCAGGGAGCTGGAAGCTGCAAAGTTGAGATGGTTAAGTTGACAAGATCACTGCTGCACCATCAAGTCATGCTAATATTTGTGTTCACTGTCTATCTTACAAGTGGACAGGAGAGAGACAGTTGGCAAATACGTACATCCGTTTAATGGAAGACATTATTTTGTGTAAGCTTCTGTCTCCGGTTAAGGTTTGTTTGGACTAGAGGCATACTGAATGAGGATACCCAGTCTGGAAAAGCACCTAAGTGTGTGTGCAGTGTTAATAGATGTAACTGCTGTGTCTCCTCAGCTGAATACCAAAAGATAAAGTCCCTATTATTTTACCAGATAATTTGTCTTGACATTGTTTGCTTAAGATTTGAAAAATCTTCAACAAATGATGAACTGACAGTTCTCTCAGTAGAGCTATGGGTTTTTCTTGCTCATGCAAAAGTCAAAAGTGTGGGTGGGTGCCAGAACAATGTTATGTGGTTGCTAAGGTGATATGTGTAATTGCGCACACACTCAAGGTGATGTTAGCACCTCAACAAGCCAGTTGAAGTACCATGTCCATTGCACAAATGGTATTGAACAAGTTGCATGAAGAAGTAAATACTAAGGACCTAAAAAGTATATGTATATGGTCCTGGTTACCACATTTGCTCTTGCAGTAACTAACCTCAGTTACCTGTAAATATTACAGTACCTTCCTTAATACAGTATTTGAAAAATTATTTAGATTTTAAACATTTTAAAACATTTATCTTGAACTTGCTCATTGAACATGGCCTTCAAACTGCTCCATCATAAAATAAAAATCCCAAAAGATCAAATGGAAACTTTTGCTCAGGTCTCCTGTATCTCTGATATTTTTCCTGAGAAAAAGAAACCGCACATATGTCTCTAGTAGATTTTTAGAAGAGATCTCAACAAGGTTGCAAACTGAGCTTAGACATATTAAGTCTGCAATATAAATGCCAACACTTCTCATGAAATGTATTTAAAACCTGCTTTATTTTAGATAAAACCTACATAAATTTTATATCCTCATACACTTAATGCATTTCAACAGTTTTCTCATTTGTATCAACTTCGGCAATTTTAGAAGAAGCATCTGAGACAATATTAAAGATACTTTAGCAAATGACGTCTAAGCTTACTTTCTGGTCTAATGGCCCTTAAAAACTCCTAAGCAACAGCTACCAAGCATAAAGTTTCGTTTTAACACAACTCTACTGAAACCACATTATAACTATGTTCCAAAGTGTATCTCCCTTGCCTGAGTTTCCCAAGAATGAAGTCAAGTTGGGAAGAAAAGGTTTTAAATGTACACATGTTTAGCTCAGAGCTGTCATACTCTTTCAGTGCACAGGCATGTAAAATCTTGAAGGAAACGTTTGTCTTGCTAATGGAAGGTAGACAAAACATTTTTTTTTGCTTGATAGTATCTGTTAGCAGATTGGGCTGTTATAAATGGACATAAAGAGCCATGAGAAGGCATAAAATGTAGGGGAGTAAGAACGTGACACATTTCAGACAAGTGCTAATGAATGTAAACACAGAGTTGATAAAAGCAAAGCAGCATGAAGATGACTGTAGGTATGAAGAGAGTAATTCAAACCATTTTCAACCATCTCCATCTGACACATTAGCCTTATCTCATTCGTCATGGGAGGTGCAGTGTGCGAACAAGCAAGGAGTATGAAAAGAAAGCTAACACTATGGAAATAAAGATGATGTTTCTATGACAGACAATTGAAAGACGTCTCTCTGCAGTGCTCGCTTCACGCTAATGAAATAAATTAGCACCAACAGCGTTGACTGCATGTTTTATCAAGCATGCCATGATGGTGTTGACTGTTTGGCGCAACAGGGAGGATCACGTCAATAGGTGTGTTTAACCCAGCAGAAAACAAAGGGACACAATTTAAACAAATAAATCAAGCTCTAGACAAAATTTCTAGCATATACATATTCCGTTGTGCAATTTTGGATATGCGTGTTTGAAATTGAAGCCTTCTAGCTGCAAGCTACATACAAATAGAAGTAGTTAAACA
>JAZGTK010012368.1:0-14986 GCA_036877625.1 Ambastaia sidthimunki
ATTTTTGTAAACAGCAACACTTTTAGAGTGAAGAAGTCTCCTAAGAGGTCTCCGATTTCTGAGCAGTCTGCACAGGTGAGATACACATATGACACCTCTACACACACACACACACCACACACACACTTAGTAATGAATTTTCTGAAGATTATATGTTTCTTCCTCTTGCTGTCATCTCATATCATAACAGTGTTGTCCTGTGTGTTCCCCACTCTCACCCTCCACCTCACACACACATCATCACCTGCAGGAACACACGCCCAACACTGATCCTGACCCTTCACAGGATCACGCTACTGATGAAGAGAAACTGGCCTCCTCCACCAATCAGAAGTGGCCAACCCGACATGATGTGGAGGCGGAGCTGACCTCTGACCCCCAAGACTTCCCCCAGCCAGCTGACTTCACAGCTTTTGTGAACGAGAACAGTTTACCCACACCGAATGATGGTGAGAATTATTATATTAACCCTGTATTAACCCTGTCAGCTCCTATCATGAGTCATGGATAAACTCTCCAGGGTCCTGAAGTACTTTATATAGAGCTGAAGAGTAGAAGATGTCTCAGTATTGTAGTTTTAGTTTTTTTAAAAACATCAACATTTTGTTCCTGTTACCTTTTAGGAACGATCCCAGGTCACATTTTACCCCAAAATCAAAATACACTTTTTTCTTTTATATTAATAAAATCAGGACATTTTGCATTTAAGAAAACCACCCACTCTTATTCCCATACTTTAAAGTCCACACAATTGTTGTATTTGTTGTACTTATAATTTGTTGTTTTTAATTCATGCTGATTAAAATCATGTAAATCTTCATTTAAATCTTCATTAACATTTAATATTTAAAAAAAACTTTTTGAAAAATATGGGGAAAATACAGTAATATATATCGAGTTTCAATTATTAAAAGATAATTTGGGGAGATAATGTGCTTAACTTTCATTAACATAATCTCACAATGTAAAAAGAGAAATGTAAAAATAAGCAGTATTTATTTTGTATATAATGCTGATTTTGGACAGTACAGGTTTTTGAGATTCATAAGATTATGTCTTTCCCTTGTTACTGATCGTTCATTGGCTGTAACCCCAAATGACCTCACAGCGACCCATTTTATTGGCCTTTGACCTAAAATCGACCCTGTTGGACCCTGAGGCCTGAAACTAACTGGGTCACTGGTATAGGACCAGATGAATTGTTGTGCCTGTCTCATGTTGGGTCTGTCAGTTTGTGAACTGATGATAAGAGTATGTAAGAATATTGGAGGCCACAGATTATTCAAGCCTTAATTTAGACATTATACAATATTAAACATTTTACCTCTTCTGCAGTTACAGATTATGAGATTGAATATATGGAGAAGATCGGCTCTTCTGCTCCTGTGAGTATTTGACCCATAGACGTCTAAAAAAATGTGTGTGTAACACACACTGAAATATTGGACAATTACATTTAGTTACAGGTATTTTGTCTTTGTGTAAGCACATACTGTATATGTCTTTGTTTACAGACAGCAAAGAAACCATCACTTTACCTAAAGCTGGATTCTGTGACAGACAGCCCAAAGAAGAGCTCCGGCATGCAAGGTTCAGAGCCAAACTCACCCTGCACTGGGTAAACCACCAACTCGCATACGCAGTCATGTCTTACATTTACATGTATTCATTTGGCAGACGCTTTAATCCAAAGCGACTTACAGTGAATTTAAGGTATACATTTTTATCAGTACTTGTATCCCCTGGGATCGAACCCACAACCTTTGCGCTGCTAACGCAATGCTCTACCAGTTGAGCTACAGGAACACGTGTCTTACTTAAACACCCTATAAAATAGCTCAATTAGCTTTCCTTTATTAACGTGCTTCCTGTTAAAACAGGAAGTTTGGGTGGGGCATGTGTTCATTGGTTTTGTAGGACTAAACTACAGAAGCCAAAAAAAAATGTAAATTATTAACTCATTGGGTTTTTAAACGTTTTTCTATTGGCCGTTTGTTTGATGCACCGTACTGTGTTTTTCTGACTCTTCTCAGGAGCTTTGAGGAGATGGAGGCTCAGATCTCGCAGGGGAAATCACCCGTACTGCCACTTCGCAGCGCTCGTGAGCCCACGGCCTCAGAGACAAGCAGAAAGAGAGACAGTCAGTCTCAGAATCGAGCACAGAGCAACGAGAAAGATAGAGTGGCAAGTACAAACCAATCAAACACCGATTAATAGAACTCCTGTAATCTGGCATTTTATGATAATAAAATACATTAAGATTCTCTAAAATAAAAATTTTGTATTCAATATTAGGGTTTGTTAGAGTAAATAATGATAAAATGTTCCGTTTGTTTTGGTTTACAACATCTAAACGAAACCAGAGTGTACATTTTAATATTTATTTATGCTGTAGGTTTCATAAATCCATCATAGAAGTGTTAAAATACACTGAGCTAAATGTAATTATACCCAAAAACCTTCCACCCCTCTTGTCCCTCTCCTGCTCTCTGCCTAAACACAGCCCCCCATCCAGGGCCCCATGGACCCCTCAGATCTGCCCGTCTTAGACAGGCTGTCTGATTCAGCGGCCCCTCTCAGCTACCTGGAGCCTGACCTGGCAGAGACCAACCCCACCGTCTTCGCTCAGAAACTGCAGGTATGTAGAGTGAAGACCCCCTGCACTATGTATGTCCCCCCTGGACTTCTGCCGCTACAATATGTGCGACTGTGTGCGCGAGTGTGTGCGTGTCATCACTTTACTGTGATGTCATTGTAATCAAACTCCTGTGAAGTTTCTCACAGTGTAGTGGATCTGACCTCATTCATAACTTAAATTGTATGTAAGCGTTTGTATGCGTGTATATGTAGTTTTTTTTCCTCAGGTTTAGTACTAGGTGGGACTAGTACAATTCTAACCCCTCTTTTCCTCCTTGCCTCCTGCCCCCACTCCAGGGGTCATGCCCCCTTTCCTCCTCTCCTCCTCAAACACCCACCCACCCCCGCCTCTCCCTCCGTGGCCCAGGAGGAGCTGGTGCTTGCATCCCTGAGGATAGAGGCTCTACAGGTAGCCAAAAACATCTCTCAGAGCCCCTCTTTGTCCACTGTGTCCCCTCAGGTACTGCGCTGAGCCAGCCCTCAACTGTGTGTGTGTGAGTGTGTAAGCACGAGTGTTTGAAAGCCTACCCATAAATGTTCTCACCATACTCTAAACGTGACATCTCACTCCATGTGATGTCTCTAACTTGGCTCCTGTCTCCTGATTGGTGCTTCTTTCTCCCAATCCAGCACCTTCTTGTGCAAAAGAGGTGTGTTTTGTCCCAAGGCTTTGTGACATCCTGCATGTTAGTCTGAACAGAAGTAGTAGCTGAGAAATTAGCCTTAGCAAGACAAATGAGTCTGTCATTATAACTATATTTCAAAAATGTTTGAAATGTCATTTCCACCAGCCCAGAATGTTATTAAAAATAATACATCTGATCATATGAGAAAATAAATTTAAAAAAGTATTATTTTATGCTGCCTATGTATTTTTATGAGTGGATTAATTTAATAAACTAGATTGTGTAAAGTGTTTAACAGACTTTATTTTCTAAACATCACAGGTCCAAAAGTGCTGTAGTTGAAGAAATACACCTATATGTTCTGTAGATTTAAAAATATTTTGTTCTGACAAAGTAAACTTTTCCCCAGTAGAACACTTAAAGTGAAAGCTGTTATTTCAGGCATAATTCCTTGTCACATTCTTGCCGGTTTCTGGATTCGACTGGTACTAATTTCTCATTGGAATACAGCTGGCATACAGACCATCTGTATGCCTGACCTGAGGACGCTAGCGTGGCTTCACATGAAGCTTGGCTTTGATCCGTCTGACCTTCAGACATGTCATGTTGGATGAGTGACAGTTTCAACATTTGTACAAGAAATGATCTCAGATACACAAACATGCCACAGCCACTGTAACACACCTCCTTCCATCTCCTCACTCCACTCTTATGATGTGTTGCACGTTCCACAGTCTCGCCTCAAGAGGCCCAGCCCACGCCGCTGGAATCTCAACGGTTCTCACGTGGCTAAAGTAAGATGAACAGAAAACAACCCCTCTGTAGTTAAACTACACCTAATCCAACCGTGCTAATCCCAGTAGCCTTATATTACCATTAGACTAAACCACTATAAACTAGTCCACTAGTGTAAAAATACAAACAAACAAACATTTTATTCCTCTTTTGCTTTCTTTATGTATATACTGTACATTTTGTTTGAACAGTATTTTGTCTTTTTTGCCTGAAAAGTTTGTAAACTTCCTTAAAAATAGATTTACTTTAAGCCGTAAATATATTTAAGAAGCGAAATTGGATGAAATATCGGTGGAATAAGTTTTCATTTTTTTTATGTATTTTCATTTTTTCACATGTATCTTGTTTTAAGGATGTTTAGATATTTGTACTGAAAAAGACAAAAATACTGATGATTAAGGAAAAACTGATCACAACAAACTTACTAACAACACATCAACTATATCTCATGTCCCAGACACATTTAATATGACTGCTGATAGAAAAAACTTTATTTATTAACTTTTTTTAATTAATTTTTTAACTCTTGCACTTGTGACGAGATCTTTAATCCACACCATAGTTCATTTTTTTCTCACTCTCAAAACCAGTGTGGTTAATTTTGTAGAAGAGCGCAAGAAAGTCCACACAGACAGATATCAAACTCCGTGGCAGGACGTCCCGTATACCAAAGGTACAAAGTTTCTGTCTCCGCGTGAGCTCTGGACTTCTCTTCTAAAATAGATTTGTTCTTAAAATGTCTCAGAAGTATTTCTGGCATAGTACTGATATATCTTGAGATTATGGAGTACATTGATATAAAGGAGTGACGTTGTATTATATGGCTGTATTATAGAGTAATGAGATTTGGTGATGACTCCCCTCGATTAATGATCTTCTTAAAATATTAAAGATTTTAACATACATTACTTGTCTCCCTGAATTAGACTCACAGACACCTTTCATATGCCACTGCTGTCCAGTTCCTTTTTTACCCTTTTCATTAGTACAAAACCATCTGTCATGCTTATACATATAGCTGCTCCGAAAACTCACAACCTACTGAACTCTTACATCTGAAAATCCATTTTAAGGCTCTTCTTTCCCATTTGCATTTAAGGTTGTTCCTTTGCTGTGTTTTCTGTTCTCTACTGACTGTGTTTTGGTGATATATGTGATATAGGATTGGTGATAAGATACATTCTGTTCTGTTTGGCAGAAGTTTATGGTCAGGGAGTCCAAAAGATACGGTTGAGAAAGATTGGGAAAGTAGAGATGGGGACATGATCAGTCCCCTAAAATTCATACCAAGTCTAACCCCAAGGCCCAAAACCAGGCTGTGCTTGACATAAAATACAGAAAACTGGAATGGAATAAACGGTATTAAGTATAAATGCTTCATTTAGACCAAACATTATATGATTGGCACTCTGTATTTGTATCCCATCACGCGGCCCCCTACCTTGAACCAAAAGCCAAACTTAATTAATCTCTTAATCCAGCTCTGTTAAAAAGAATTAATTATCTCTCATCAGCAAGTGGTTTTAAAGGCTAAACATGATGATTATTGAGTAACTACACCCATCACTGGCTATACACAGTTCTCTGGAAAGTAAGTAAAACATTTAAGACCATTTTGTTATTGAATTACAATAACAATTGAAGTATTTTTGCTGATATTTACGGACAACTTTGAAATATCTGCTGAAATATCTGAAACAAAGTGTGTGTGTGTGTGTGTTTTTCTGTAGGATATGTAGCAAATACAATTTTTGGTGATTGTCCTCTATAAACTGTCATGTTTGTTTTCGTGTGGCTGGTTTCAAAGCTACCCAGACAGACTCCAAAGATTTTGTGCTGAGCAAAAATAAACCACCAATTTTTCACGTAACTTCTCATTATTTGATCTCCAAAAAACCTAACAAAACTTCGGACCTGTACTTCTGTAGACCTCATCTGACACAGCATTCCCTCAGCCTTCCGGTCACAGGATTCACTCAAACCTTTCATGAGTCACGGCAAACAGCTTTTCACACCCATCTCACGTTGGGTATTTTCGATCATAACATTCCAGCTGTATGCAGCGGGCCAGTCATGAACTGAACCCTCACCTCAACTGCTGGAGGCTTTGAATCTAAACTGAGAGCTGCTCTTCATGGCTTTCTGGCTTTGCTGAGTAGAACCTGTAGATGATGTGCTGCCTCCCTCCAGGTTGTGTGGAATGAATATTTTACAGAGATAAACTCACATATTTTTAATGCTTTCTCCACAACTCTCTCCTCAGCAGCAAAGGGAAACGGCCTCACCAGGAGACAGTGGAGTTTCGAAGAGTTCCCTCTATTCTCGAGCAGGATACAGTGAAGGTGAAAGTCCTCATCTGCCTCGTGACATGGACCACTCGCTGGGCATTGCCCGAGAGGAGGTACTGCATCCACTCTCCCACATTTAGAGCCACTGTAGAAGATGACATTAAATAGACTGTATATTGAGTCACATTATTTAACAAACTTAACTGCAATCCAAAGCTTTATGGGGTTAAATATGAATAAAAATAAGTTACTGAACAACTACATAACAGATCAGTGTTCAACACAATCTCTTTACCTCACCCTGATTCCCAATTATTTATGATTTGAGCTTTTGAATACAGTTTGACGTCATTTGACTTTAACATATGCAATAAAAAGTATGTAAAGTAAACTGCAGTTTTATGTTTCAGAGATAAAAGTTACAGATTGCAGCTTTAATAATTTAATAAATGACATGAACATAAAAAATTCTTTACTCTGCCCCCCCGTTTTCTATAATATCTCATAATTTCCAGTTTTAATAAGCATATTTTTTGTGTCTTTGTTCCATTTCTTCATTTATATATTTCTTTAAATTTATATTTAACATTATCACACAGCACAAGTTGTTTTTAATGAATTTCTCCTTCAGTTTTAGAAGTTGTCTGAAATCACAGCACTGATGTTCTGACTGTGTGTGTCACGTGACTGTTTCATTCATCAGATTGTGGTCAAAGAGAAAGAAGCCATGGAGTGGAAGAGGAAATATGAGGAGAGCAGACGAGAAGTGGAGGAGATGAGGTGAGTTAAACACTCCCACACTGTAAAACAGCACTGTAAAAAAGTAATTTTACTGTAATTTTATCTGGGTTTGGCTGGGGAGACAACAGAAAATAAACAAAAAAATGATATATTATTCATGTTATTTTAAATTTGAAAAATTTACACTCTGTTTTTGTGATATTTGTGTCAATATCACAAATCACAATGTTTTAAAAATACAGGAAAAAGCTGTAAAAAAACTTGTGTAAAATTACAGTTGCTGGGACACGTTCAGTGGTGATTCTCATGCAGTTGAGGCAGTTTCAAGTCAAGCTTCATTTACTTTCCCCATCATTTCTCTGTCCCGTTATGATTAATAAAACAGCCAAGAGTAAAACTGAAAAAGCTGATAGCCCAAATGCTCACACATCTCCTACATCAACCTCAGTCCACCTCTCAATCTGTTTATCTCTTTCCTACTGTTTTTTTAAGTCCTGTCCTAGCAGAAAGCCAATTAAAGAGGTCCTTTACGTGTCAGATGTGCCAGGAGTTGTCTGAGGAAAAGATAACACTATAAACACACCATATCATGTAACTGGCCTTTAACACACTGGAATGCCACATTATAGTGGTTTAAATTATATAATTATAGCTTAGGTGGAGTTAAACCAAGTTTACTTAATGGTTTAAACAGCGGTTTTGTCTAATTGATACGACTGATTGAAAGAGGACGAATCTGAAAGCAGTACCTTTGTTTTCACGACCCTTGGACAAAGGCAGAGTGGCAGTTAAGGATGCTGGGAATTATGACCAGCTGGCCTGTGCCGTGTTAGTGTGGGTAATAATGGAGCTTAGTTCTTTAGTCTAATGGGGCTTAGGATAAAGAAGGACTAAGAGGCCAGAGGATGACACAGCTAATCCATCCGCTTACTGTGCTGGCAACCTGCTTTTCTTTACCGTCAGTCTCTGCCACATTCATTTATGTAGGAATGGTCACCTCCAGCCCCTCCCAGCAGCTCAGAAGCTCTGTTCCAAAACCTAGTGAGATGCCTCACTGCCTACCACCTACATAGGCAGCTGCCCTCTAAGGCAACATCCTAAGCATCATAAATGACAGATTTATAATGCACTAAATAGGTAGAGATGTGACTCTCAATAACTTGAACAAGATTTTTAGTTATAATTTGGCTAAAACAAGGTCTCTTAGGAGGCAATACAATTATTTAACTTTCTGTTGGAATAAAGGCGGGTATGACGCCTTAAAAATGTGGTGCCGTTTCCTTTGAATTCTAACTTAATTAATGCTTTTTAATTAATGCAGGAGAATAGTTATGGAGTATGAGAAGACCATTGCAGAAATGATCGGTGAGTCTTGATTTCAAATCTGGCACTTTTGGTTTGGTTGGTTTGTTTTCTTCTTGTGCTTGAGTATTGTAAATAAACAGACACGATCCTTCCCCAGTCCCACATCTACACAAATACACAACACACATGCAAGTTTTTAATTTTTTATTTAATTTGCAGAAAAATCTTGCGTGACTCTGGACTCAAACACTGGTCAGTTAAAAGCACAACCCTTCTCCTCTCCCTGTATATTCTACTTGACTCGGCTTGTTTTCGCTATTTAAATGCGACCTGCTTAAACGTCTCTTACCAGGCCTCACCCACTGACAAGTTCACTGTATTTCTTTGTCTTGCAGTATTTACCAGCATGTAAATACTGCGGATTGTGTTTATCAGGCTTTGACATTTAGTCTTTGGTTTAACCTTGACGTGCATCAACAAACAAAAGCAGTTAACTAGATATGCTTTATTTTCCCTTCTCAAATACTTCATAATTAAAACAAATTACGTTCTACTTTCCAGCTGTAACCTTCATTTTTTTTCTCTTTATTATCCATCCACAAATATTGTACTTATTGGCATATTTTTTGTTTTTGGTTCATTTCATTTATTTTCTTGCCCACTTTCTGGTTTTCACCAGTTATTTTGGTTTTATTTCATTTCTGGCACCAGTTTCATTACTTGAGGAAGTTGTTGCATTTCTGTGACACGCATTTCTCTCACTGTCCCTCCCTGCTGGCTTGTTTTAATGCAGTGCCTTTCTGTTTTGCTTCTTCCTTCCCCCTTAAATATTTGATAAATGACTCAGGCATGCCCGGTAAGTAACAGCCATTTGTATTTTCTTTGTGTTGCATCCACCACATGTGACAGTGACAGCCAGGAGAGTTTCATCTCTGTCAGTAGACTGATATTGTCTGTCTCTCATTTTAAAATCATCTATTTCTGCTCTTCAGATCGGTTTAAAGGCCTAGTCAATAGATATTCTCAATAAACAAGGACCTTATAATGACAACTGTAAAGGTTTATTACAAACCTTTAAAGACCAACAGAACTGAGGTCAGGTTTGCTTAAAATGCATTCACTGTTACTAAATAAATAATGGTTGGGGTCATCTGTAGGCTGACTCTTCCATAAGTTCCCTTAACTGTTCCATAAGAGAGAGATACTTATTTATCTTGTAGGAAATTCAGGAAGTTCTGTACATGGGTACAGTTAAACAGGCTTCAGAGTGGATCTTAGAAAGTTTTGTCATCTCTCATGCTTTGTCTCAGTGGTTTGCCCTTCATTTAGTCGTTGTTTGCATGCATCACAAGGATTCAGGGTCAAAATAACAGCTGCCATTTTCATTTATGTCATCATCAACATTTTAGACATGTTTCTGAAGAACATGGAGGAACGTTAAACCCATCTAATTCTCCACACAATGCTTTTGTGTATTTGTGTGTGTGTCTCAGAGGGTGAGCAGAGGGAGAAGAACCTGTCACATCACACCATCCAGCAGCTGATTGTGGAGAGGGACCAGGCCTTGGCTGACCTCAACTCTGTGGAGAAATCTCTCGCTGACATGTTCCGTCGCTATGAGAAGATGAAGGATGTTTTGGAAGGCTTCCGTAAGGCGAGTCACTTTCACAAATTTAAATTTAGATTAGGAAATACTGACCATATGTTACTACATCTTCTGTGTGGATCCACGTTTAAAGTTACTGGATATTGTTACGTCTTCCCTATGGTAAAATGTATCTGAGTGAAGCAGCTTTTGGAAGGAGAATAAAGTGTAGGACAGTATTTTGTTCTTGGGAAAATGATTGGATCGTTGGAAGTTGTAAATTGCCTGGCCATTGGACAGTCAATATAGCCCCACCCTCTGGGAGAGACATACATCATTAAGAGAAGTTGTTTAGTAGGGAAAGGGGATGTTAACATTTTTGATTAAAGGTAACAAGGGCACATGAATTTAAAAAATAATGCACAAATAAATCATGTATAATAAACACTGTGATATTCTATTAAAAAATAAGAATAGTAAATTTTGATTTCATGGTGACTTTTAAGGGGATCTGGTTCACTGATGTTCTTCTTCCAGTAAAGATCTTTCCACCGTTATGTGGGAAGATATCAATAAAACTCATTGTAATTCCTCATCTTTCCATCAGAACGAGGAAGTGCTGAAGAAATGCGCTCAGGAGTATCTGTCTCGAGTTCGGAAGGAGGAGCAGCGCTACCAGGCCCTGAAGATCCACGCTGAGGAGAAGCTGGATAAGTAAGTACAGATCCCTCACAGGTTCTTTTTAAATGCTTTATCTGGTGCTGGATTCATATCCAGCTTTGAACAACAAAGTTGACTGCTCAGTTATGAAATGTATAATAAAATATGAAATTATGGCATTAGTTGACCATGTGACACCTACAGGGCGAATGCTGAAATCGCTCAGGTGAGAGCCAAAACCAAGCAGGAACAGGCAGCGTATCAGGCCAGTCTGAGGAAAGAACAGATGAAAGTGGACTCGCTGGAGCGCACGCTGGAACAGAAGGTTTGTCCACCTGCAGATCCTTTGCATAGCTAAAAACTAGATCTGTCAATGAATTAAGATGTTTGGTCGCCTAATGTTTATGTTTGGGATGTTTAATCTCATAATATTTTAGTAATTAAGTCATTGCGTTCCTTTCTAGAAAAGAAAACAAACAATCGTTGTTTTTATTTCTGCAGAACAAAGAGATTGAGGAACTGACCAAAATATGTGATGAGTTGATTGCCAAGATGGGGAGGAGCTAGCCGCCATTAGACAGACTTCACACCACAAAAGAAAGAACAATTATTGCAAAAGATTGTGTAAAGAAGGAGGAAAATTAAGTTTTAGTATCACTCTTCCTTCTGATGAACTATCCACATGAACTTAATGGATCTCACACTACTGATGTCCTCACAAAACTGGGTTCCTCAGACCTGCGAGGACTTACTTTCTCTTCACGTTGATGTATTAATGTGCACCAGTGTACCTATATCGAGGGTCTTGTAAAAGTACTTTCCATCAGTAGCAAATTTTCTGTATAGCTCACAGAGAGAGAGAGAGAGAGAGTGTGTTTTGGTGAGTGTGAAGTTATGAGTGCCGTTGCCATGACAACCACTGATGGAGCCGACTGTTATACTGATTCCTGTGGTTCCCTCTTCGTAACTTGAAAACAAAAATGACCGTGAGGAAGAGAATATATAAATATAGAATATAAAACAGGCTAATTAATCATACAGTTGTCACAAATGTTGTACATGATTATGAAACAAATGCATGTTGGAAACACGGTTTTGTAAATATAAAATTAATGACTTGAATATAGTAAAAAAAAAGCAGATTTTGATACTGTTGGTTTGATCCGCTTCTTTTGCTTATCTTTGTAGATATTTGTTGTTTGTTCGTTTTGTTGTAACTTAGCGAAACTGATGTGTAACAATGTTATTTTGGGATTTTATTTTGATATATAAATGAACCTGGCTGTGACTGTCAGTGGTTCTGAATTTAATCTGGATTTGTCTCGGTCCAGATATGGCTGATGTTTCACACAAGACAATTTCTGCACAGGACATGCTTATAAAGTGCAATAAAAGATGGCAATACAGATCTTCTGGTCTTCTCATCCTTATCTCAGTGTCAATATACAAAATATAAAGAGTTCAGTTATGTTTGCTGTGGTAATAATATGATTTAGGTCATTTTAAAAACCAATGAAAACAATGAATCTTGGTCACATGATCTTGTGTGGCTAGAAACATTAATTAACTGGCAGATGGGCCTTAAGATCACACCAGACAGACTATATTAGTGCCAGTGACGTTGGCACACAAACAAGATGTCTGTAGGCACGCAAAATAAATATAAGATTATAGTTATACTACATAAAATAAATATAATCAATATATTATAAACAAAATAATGAAATGTATATCATGATAGAACCTTTTTTGGATTAAAGTTAGACAGTTATTAAATGACAATGTTTAATATAAAAGTTTATTTTAATAAGATAAAGATGTGTAAATGTATTTTGTTTAAAATCTTCATGTCTTTCTAAAATCATCCTATAATTCATCTAGATACATAGTCCATCCTATAGATATAGTGTAATATATATAATATGTATATATGTATATGATATTTACTGTCAAACTAATATGACAATAACATCAATCAATTTAAAATATTATTAGCAGTTATACCTATTTTACAGTTCTTGTATACACACAGATCATCAATTATACCTGACTGATGTTAGTTTATGTATTATATTGACATGGACTAAAGGTTTCATTTGTTACCGCACACATGTTTATAAATAGCTCTTGCGGTTGGTTATTAAATAGTCTTCGTTTCATTGGTTAACTCTACAGTACAGTTCTGCTGGGTCTCAAAGGACATTGTGTGAGGTGGTTATGGAGTACATAATACTGTACACACAGGATACATTATGAACTCTGGTCTGGGGTGAATATGGGACACCTGGCTTTCAGCACTGTAGGGGTGGAGCACAGTAAGAGATCCCTCATCTCTGATTAGTCTAGATGGTGAGGAGCCATTCAAAACTTAAGACTGAATCACGGGCCTGCAGTAAGTGGACAGGCTGGTAATCTGTGTCTCCTCACTCCTGTTGGGTATTAGCTCCTCAAGCAGGGCTTAAGCTCAGGGGTTTTAGAAGCAAACAACCTGCTTTTCATTGTCCTAACCTGACAGCCAGAGAGCACAGGAGACATGAGATCTGTCCATTTCTGCCTGCTGCTGGGCCTGTGCTTCATCTTTCTTCTTGCTCAAAGTGAGTAACCTCTCTCTGTTTGTCTTACTCTGTTTAACTGGCCTATTGTCCTCTCGGTTACTGAAGGTGAAACACATGCTGTCACAAATCCTGATTAGCTTTGTCTAGACGTCTCAATCTGGTGTTCTGGTTTGTGTCCGTTTTGCTATGTATGTTTTTCAGTTCACATTTGTTTCATTACAGTTAGCGTTTCCAAACCACCATTTGTATGTTGGCTTGTTCCTTGTAGGCTTGCGTGAGAATACAGTATCTTGTCTGTTTTGATTAGTGTATTAAAGGACTGGAATTGTTAGCAATCCTTTAAACAGATTGAAGGCTACACAAAGGACATCATTTATCATTTATTTAGCAGTCCAAAGTAATGGTGCAGGTCAGCAGTATTCTTCACTTATATTACACATATTAAAAGCATTTTAAAGGGAAGTTTAAACTATACTTTGAAGCTATTAAATGTATATATGGAGTCGGAAGGTGTGTTATATAAAGTATATAATTTTTACAGTATAATTTACAATTTTCTTACAGTATATAAAATTATAACAGTCTAAAAATATTGTGTGAACAGCCTCAGTTTCGGAAACTCCACATTGATACCAACTTTACAGACAAAACATCACAGTGGCCTCTGAAAAGCAGCCACGGTTTGCTCAAGTCTATAGTGTACAGTCTGTGCGAGAAAGGATGTCATTTAAGATGAAGGCTTTAAAAATACGGTTTTACTTTAGTGCTAGCACTACACTTATTGATTTATGGATCATTTCAAACAGCTTGAAAAAGTACCACTAAATAAGGTTCGATTTTTGGCATTCATGTCCTCTGAACTGAAGGCTTTTGCTATAAAAGACAGTGATTCAGAACTGACGAACTGACTCCAGCAAACTGTGTTAAGACACACGAAACAGAAAAGCATAGATGGAAAAAGAAATCTGGTTTTTGAAGGTGTTTTAGCGGCACAGGCGTGTCTGATCTTGTTGGCTTGAACTTCAAAGGTTGTTTGTTTAAAAACAGACACTTTTGGGAGATGATAGCAAAGAGGCACATCAAAAAGGCTTAGCTATAACATATTCTGCTGGGCTTTGTGAGACGGTTAAAACACTGTCTTTTTTCTCTGCCGTGATTTTGTTGATCCCTAGTGTCTGTTGAACGATTTCTAGAAAACATGCTCTGTTTTTAGAGTTCACACTCCCCGGTGATTTTAAAGGTGGAATGTTTGGATCAGAAATGTAGACTAAGCTTTTAAGCGACTGCATCAAAATGATCTGATGTTGACAGTACGTTTGCTACTATCCCAAAGCTGCTTTGTCATCAGGATTGTATAGTGATGTGACTCCTCTTTTTGCTGTCACACTATGAATAAAATTGGCTATAAATGCATTAAGTTTGGCTTAGTCGAACGTGTCAGAAACATGTTTTGCTGTTATGCACATAGATGAATCTAGCACTGGAATATGTGATTGTAGGCACAAAAACAAGAGTCATGACCTATGCATGTTTAAGATAAACTGATTCTGGATCAGTATAAGCCTATAATATTGAAGCTCTTCTTGGGGAATTGTAATATTTAATGGCCTGTCTTTTGTTATTTTTAGGTGAAGCACTGCAGTGTTATACCTGCATGGGTGCTACAGATGAAGACTGTAATCGTCAGGGTTCCAAAACATGTCCAAGCTTCTCAGATGCATGTGCTGTTGTCCGGGGACATGGCAGTAAGTTTAATGGTAAAGCAGTTAATAGTTATTGTATAGATAGATGAGA
>JAZGTK010012369.1:0-14983 GCA_036877625.1 Ambastaia sidthimunki
TTTAAGAATGTAAACAATTTCCAAATATTTGTACATGTCCTGCACTGAACATTAATTTGATTTGGATATTATTGATTTATGATACAATGACCATTAAAACAGTTTTGTTCTTGATTGATCTGTCGTTTCTTTCCGCAGACAAAGTGTGCACGAATGTTTATTTTGATGACTGCATGTCCATTCGTCGATGTAAGCAGTACAGTGAGTCGATGGGCGGATCTAAGTATCACTGGTCCATATTGCCTGCGGTAAATGCGTTGGACCAGAGTGCGTCGATTATGGAAGCAAACACCAAGCGCATGAATGACAATGGTCTAAAAAAATTGCTTTAATAACATAAATTACATGCCGGTTTTACTTTTTTATTTTTAGAAACTTTCTATAATCAGAAGGTCTTTGTTGTTGTCAAATAAATGCTTTTGATAAAGAACAGAGCTAGATGTTTTTTTCCCCTTCTGATGCCTTTAATGTGTCTTCTGAATGATCGCCTGTGAAAGATCTGTCAACAGCCAACAAATGAAGCTTTGCTTGTTAAGATGAAACACAAATGTTTGGTTTTTAGTCAGCGGAGAGAAAAACAAGTTCTAGTCTTTTCTTTGACAAATAAGCACTTGATCCAGGGCACTAAAAATCAAGAGCATTTTAATAACGTTAATGAAACGTGTGTCCCAGTTTGTAGAGCTTTGCATTAGCAGCACTGATGTTGTGGATCCGGGGCCCAGGGAACACACTGATAAAATGTATACCTTAAATATACTGCATCACTTATATGCATAACAGCATCTTGCCAGATGAATAAATGTTAACGAATACAATATAAATTAAATTATATTAATTATATATTAAATATTATTATTAAATATTTTCAATAATGAGCGATGCAGTGATTTGGTCATTTTGTTGAATTACAGATGTGTGATCTGGTTTCTGTTGGTGAATTCAGTCCACAGGTGCAAAATGGTCTGATAAAAATACAAAGACTGTTTTATCACTGATCCAGTGCTGAATCATGTATTCATTCATTCAAGCTGCAGTTCGTACACCAAGTTCCTGATAGGAAAAAAGCAGAACTATACAACAGAAATATTGTACAGTTGTGCAGATCACGCACATACGCTTTTAAAAACCTCAATACAAACTTTCAATCCAGCATCTGTTAAGTGCTGTTTATTACATCAGTAATTGTACTTTTAGAAATATACAGAAACCTGAACGCGTGTTGTCCCATAAAGATTACCACATAACTTTTGTTAAAACTTTGTGGTAAATATAATCACTAATACTTAAACCTGTTTTAACTTTGTAAAAACACCAGCTGCTTTTGTTTAATTTGCATTGAACCAGACTATTCCTTTAAAGCTGAAATTTATTAGTTTTGCCTTAATCTCCATTTGAAACATTGCACAATACATGGTTGATGTCTGTTTACTGGCAGACATTTCCCACGAAATCGGACCAGACTGTTCTGAATTATTAGTATAAACGCAGTGGTGAAGTAAAGAGTGTTAAACACTGATCGACCATGTACTTGCGCAATAACATAAACAACTGTTACTGATTGAGGCTTTAACTTCCGTATAAGCATCAGATGACCAACCAGAATAAAAGTCAAAATCAGGCAGATAAGTAACTAATGACTAAATATGATGTTCCTACAAAATTCAATCCTCACATAGATTACAGAATCAGACAGAATCATTTTATGATAAATTTTATTCTGCGCATGTTAAGAGAATAACAGCAAAGCTGTTCATGATCAAAAAAATTATATACAAAATATTGAAACAGAGTGAAACAGAATGCACTAAATCTTCAATTTCATCATGAATGTTCCCAGTCTGTGAACTGCTTGTGATATCTTAAAAATACAGTCTACTATTACATTTATTTTTTCTTCCAGATGAGGGACTGCAGTAAAGGTTAAAACGTCAAATGACTCAAGCCCTTAAGATCAGCCAGACATCATACATCATACAACATCATAGAGAAGCTGTTTGGTGCTATAGTCACTGTCAGAGAGACAGAGAGCAGTTGAGAAAAATTGGTTGAAATGTGGAAGCTGCAGTTGGGATAGTTTGATTTTTCCAGCTTTTCAAGTATTTCCTGGATTAAGGAAGACAATTTTAAGGCTTCTGTGGCAAAATGAGAATGCACAAAAAAACCTCACAAACATCCCAGGAAGTATTTGCTGCAGTGAGGTGCATTCAGGGTTAGAAGAGCTCGTTTTTTAGCCAATGAGAGCCCTCTTGTGTGTTCAGTATGTAGAGGTGCTCCTCAGTCTTTGGCCAATCGGAGCTCTCAGTATGTAGATGAGGTGGTGCTCAGGGTGTCCTCGTTGAGGCGGGCACTTCCTGGGTGAAAGCTGGCAAAATATTTGACGTCCTTGTCAACGTCCATCTGCAGGGTGACCAGCGTGTGCGCCAGCGCCTCCTGCTGGCAGCTGGTAGAGTTGAGGAAATATTCTGAAGGAGAAACACAGACATGAGCAACAGACAACAGAAGTGAGGAACACACAGCCGCAGCTCTCTCTCACCTCTCTCCAGCAGCATCTGACGCAGAGTCTTGGCCAGCAGCACACGCACGTTGGGCACGGAATCAGATGCCAGCTGCAGTAGAGCAGGAAGCAGGTGTTCTGAGAACTGATCCAGAGTCAGACACTCCTCTTCTATAGACAGCTGAAGAGACACATGAAAAACAGCAGAGCATCTTCAGAGACTCAGATGGAGGCATCAGGAAGAACGTATAAAGATCATTTAAGACTGGCTGCAACGAGCCATTTCACATCAATTAAATACTTTTGAGCATAAAGTAATATTCCCTACAGAAACTCCCATGAGTTCACGAGTGATCACAATTTTAAAATTCCCTGGCACAAACAGAGCCTTCAGAAGTTCTGAGAGACTCACCTGACAGACAAAAGCAAATGCCTGACGTCCAGACCACTTAGAAGAACGACAGAATTTATCCACCAGTTCAGTCAGAAAACTCACCAACAGAGATGAACATGAGGACAGTTTCCTGATGATCTCACTCACCTGAAACACACACACGTTACATACACGTGTATGTACTGAACACTCTGAACTAGGGCTGCACGATATTGAAGAAAAAGTGATAACTTGCTAAATAATACAATATGCAATATTCAGCATGATAATGCTTTAAGCTTATAAAATGAGTTTAAATTATATTAGAATATATTTAAAAATGATAACTTGCATGTTTCACATTCTTTTTGGGAAAAGAAACATTCTTCTAATAACGGAGTCTCTCTCTACATCGACCTAAAACTTATACAGAACTTCAAATATTAAAATAATTTACTTGCATATTCTGAATGCATATTTAGATTTCGATATTTTCATTATATCTTGTAGCCCTCCTCTAAAGTGTCCAGTGATCAACTTTACTGTAGGATAATATTAATATTAACAAAGGGCAAAAATAAAACCAGTGTAAATCTTTCTGATATAAAACCTCTCATAACTAATCATTCTGTTAATTCAGACATGAGACAATTTAGCTCTGATTCTAATACCTGTCAGGTCACTGAAGTGATCTCCGATTCTGTGCATGCAACTTATAGACATTGTACACAAAACTGTTTATCGTAAAACCCTCTGTTAAACTGATTTGTTGCAGTAACATATCTATGCAGCATTTGGGAGCAGGCCCTGCAGTGTGAATGCAAATATCAGAAGTGATGCAACTAATTGGATTCAGTACCAATCTGTAGGACATCCAGCGTACAGAAGAGATGCGGTCTGTGCAGAGACAGAAAGCCAGAGGTCTGAGATAATCATGAACATCCTGAGGACTGTACAGCTCCAACAGTAACACCAGCTGTCTGTGACACACACACAAACTGCCTTAATACACAAACACAAGAAAACCAGTTCAATAACACAGTGTTCTAGCAGAACATATTTCATTAGCAGATCATAGAATAAGTCAGATGTTAAAAAATTAGGACAGAAGTGATAAGAAGGCCTGTATGGATCATAAATTATAAACTGAAATTCCTACTGAGCCAGTTCACAGCGAAACCTCCAGTTGCGACTGTTGTCTGTCACCAGAAACTCCTGCAGCTGGTACAGATATTTCCTCCGAGTGTCCTGATGCAGCAACTGAAAGAAAACACAGCCGGGACCTGGATCATCCTCCTCTATAAAACTAGTCAAACTGTGACACTGATCTGACACTGAGACATGATGGAACTGTACACTACTACTGCTGCTGCACTATGTATTATGTATACTGTGCACAGTACGGGAATTTTTATATACAAGGAACAATAAAAACAACATACTTTATTTGTCAAATATGCAGTATACACTCTTATTTCCCAGTGATAAAATTAAACAGTGAGGTCATAAGACAACATAGCATGAACTGTTTGAAATGGTTTTGTTTTCAGTTAATTAAAAGCAGCCAGTTTAACCCAGACTGTTTCCTGATGCTACACGAGAAACAAACCATCTGATGAAAAGATTTTGAAAGATCAAACTGAGAAAGCAACAGCAGGTCTGTGGTAAACAGTTACATACACGTCTGTAGGTCAAGATAAAACCACAAACATACATCAATGTATTCAATTAATTAACTTTGATCGGCACCTTCAGGAAGTCATAGAGATGCTTGAGAACTCCAATTCGAACCTCGTCCAAATCCTTCAGAAAGCTGTTAAATATGGGCACCAGGTCGGCAGCGGTCAGCTGATCACCCAGAATCAGAGCCAGCTCATGGATGGAGAACGCCAGCGTCCGCCGAACCTTCCACTGTCAGAGAAGCAGACGAGATCGCGAGGACTCACACTGAAGCTGCGGATCCTCTTCAGCAGCTTCCATGCTTGTTGAAATGTGACACTGCAGGACTAAAACCAAAAAAATATTTTGTTTTTCATTTTTAAAAGATTAACAGAATAAAAGAAAATTAACCACTAGCCAATATTTCATTTGTGTTTCGGGAACAGGAATGCAGAATTTCAACCCAATACTGTGTTGGCGGTGCAAAGGTTGTGGTTTGTTTCCCAGGGAACACTTGTATTGACAAATACAGCTCGAGTCCACTGTAAGTTGCTTTAGATTAAACATTTTATCTGTCCACATTGAAAGTAAAAAAACTCTACAAATGATCCAATCAGAAGATATTAGAAGTTTATTATACAACAGGGCTTTGGAACAGTAAGAGTTTTACTGTGGTTGGAGCTAGTCAGTGTAAGTTTTGAGACTCAAAGTTGTGTTCTGTATTGAGAAGAATCTGTATTTATTGTGCCATTCACCTGCATGTCTGCGGCCAATGTTTCATAGGTATGTCTTAGACAGTGCCAGTTCTGTCGTCCTAAAGTCAAAGCAACGCCGGGCAGACTGAAGGCACAGTGTTTGGTGATCTCCATGTCAACGGTCTGAGCGTGGGATGGGTCGGTCATGGACAGATACTGATCCAGTAACACCTGTGGAACCACATCCTACACACACATACACAGACATGGTCAGAGCAGAGCATGACGGGACTGAGAGAACAAACAGTCACGCTGCAGCACTGACCTGCTGTTTGGATTTCTGCTCATCTTCAGGGTTCAAACTGTTGTCACTCACATCTGAATCTTCATTATCATGAGTCACCTGCCGGGTGGAGACACGCACACCGGTTCAAAGGATTTTACATTCAAAGACATTCTGCACATGCTTTTACTCAAACATCTCACATGTGAGTAACATCAATAGAGATTTATTATATAGAAGCCAACATCACTCACATTACCGTTTTGCTAAAAACAAAAGTACAGTAAATCTCTATTTATTCCTCCATCAGGAAAGAAAGACAATTATCTCACTAAAAAAAATCTATTGATACTTGAACTTGTGATATCGTGATATTCAGGTTGCTCAATTATGGTATCACCAGTTAAATAGCTGTGATTGTATTAAGAATTTCTGTGAATATAAAGGCCAGTCCTGCATGACCATCATTCTGCACAAACAATCACCAGACAGGTGAGGCAGTTCAGATATGACATTCACCTGTGTGGCTGACAGGAGCTCTGGGGGATGCTGGGAGCCGAAACGGTTGGACTGTGCCAGTCTGGGCTCCAGAAACGCATCTTCCAGCTCAGAGTCCAAAACTGTGGCCCTCAGAGCAGCAGTAAAAACATCTACTTGAGCTGAAACACACACACCAGCACAATGCAATCATTCAGCTGTGAATGTGGGTATGTGACTGTGTGTGTAAGAGTATTGTGCAATCAGAATCAGGGCAGCTGTCATGTGACTTGTTCATTTCAGATGAAGCAGATCTGTGAATCATTGTGTCTGTCTACAGCTCAACGGTTTCTAAATGTTTTATGAAGGACACTCAGAATTTAACGACTGGTGTTACTGTTGTTTAATGTTTCTGTAACTTCCTGTGATCACTTCCTTCCAGCTTCCACCAGCGGTAGACTTTGAACTTAAGCTCATGCAGAAAGAATGTGTGTGGTGTTCAGTCGCTGATATTCACTGTCACAGCCAAAACATCCTCACCAGCTGCACAAATATAAACAGACTGTCTCACTGAGGACAACAGAGATCTTCACCAGTCGTGACAACACAAACTACTGATATCTTGCACAGCTCATTTTAAAACACTTGGATTTATGGGGATTATTATTATAAAAAAAAATTAGTGAATAGAATTAATATTTAGCCCTCCTTAATGTATAAAAACACTTGTTGGTATTTTATTGGCTTACAGACACTCGATTTTAACTAAACTGTAATTTATTATTATTGGTTACCAGTTAAAAATTGATTAATGAGCTTCAGCTGTTGGTCAGGGAAAAAAAAAAAATTAACATTCTTATTCAGCAGTAGCAGTTATTTCTTATTATTTCCCAACACATACTTGCTTCTATTTGCTGTCAGATTAACCCAAATCTGTGACACTATATCTGTGTAATGCCAGCCAATCACACTGGAGCTTGTGATTTTGTGAAAGTTCTTGCCATGTAGGTGTGTGATAGCTCAATGCTGACCTTTGACATCAGGGTCATCAATGTGGGGCTCTAGGTTCTCAATGAGTTCCTCCAGCTGTCTTCGGCCCAGCACTGGAGCTGTGCTTTGACCCAACAACAGCCTCTCCTCAAGCACTAGAGGTACGCTCTGACCCGACAACCGGCTCTCCTCCTTCAACACTGAAGGTACGCTCTGACCCAATGACTGGCTCTCCTCCTCCAACACTGGAGATGTGCTCTGGCCTGACGAACGGCTCTGCTGCAGGAGCAGCAGGTCCAGGTCAATCTCTGGGATGGGTGTCCTCCAGTAGTGGAAGGAGTTAAACGTCTCCTGCTCTGGGATCTCCTGCAGCTTTGCTGATGGACTTGCCACATTCTCTTCAGAAGCAGACCAGCTCTTCTGCTGGTTCTGAGGGGAGTTTGACTGCTCTTCAGGAGAGGGTGAGAGGTCCTGCTGTACTGATGCTGGTCGATTCTGTTCCTCTACTGATTCTGCTGCTGTTTCAGTGTTTCTAGGTAAAGGCTCAGACTCCTCAGGATGGCATGTAGCAGCGTCAGAACCAGCAGTGCAAATGGACTTATCTTTTGACAGAACCGTTGCACTCCACTCACCTCCACCCTCTTCCCCCACATTAACTCCAACCTGCTCTTCACAGCCTGATGTATTGTGGGAAATGCAGTCCCGCTGTAGTGAGACAACAGATGTCTCAGGAGAGCTGCCTGCTGCATCTTTCTTTGTTCTGAATAAGAAACAAATGGGACATTAGAGATGTCAATCATAAAATTATCTTATCTTTCTGTCACTTACCTGTGTGTGTATAGTCCACTCCAATCACCCTCGCTGTTCGCATCTCTGAAATACTGACTCGCGTTACTGCAAGGGCTCGCAAACGTGGAGATGAACTGACCCAAAGACTGAAATGCTGCCTGACGCACCTGAGGAGATAGAAGACGTGAGTGAATGTTTAATAAATCCAGCAGAGCGGTTCTGATCTGACAGACGGCGAGACGCACCCAGCGGGAAGGGTCGCTGATCAGACTGATGAACAGGGACGAAAGTTTTGACCGGCGCACTTCTGGAGACGTGGCAGACGAGACGCTCATGAAACACTCTGCACAGGCCTTGCGTACACCCCACACATTATCAGAACACAGCTGGAGAAACCGCGGCAACTGAGCAGAGAGCAAATCTGTGTAAAACCGAGTCATGGAACAGATCAGAGCTGCAGAAACTGTCAGTTTCTGGGTTCAATCAAAGGTTGTGGGTTCAATCCCAGGGAATACAAGTACTGATAAAAATGTGTACCTTGAATTCACTGCAAGTCGCTTTGGATAAAAGCGTCTGCCAAATGAATACATGTAAATTACATAAAACACTGACACAGAGGCAAAAGGAATATTAAACCATTCTTTTGGCCACTAAATATTGCAATTAAAAAAAACTGTATAAATGACACGATGTAGAAAAACTTTGTGTTGAGGTCAAAGTTCAACCTTTTAGTTCAAGTTTTAGTTGTGCGATATTGTAAGTTAATGTAAACAGCCAGAAAACATCATATCAGATGTGTGCATTAAATGCAGTGTAAATACAGTCTGCCAGGACGCCAAAATCACTGTCAGAGATACCGCCTGTTTAAACCTAACTTAATTAGCCATTACTAAGCTAATGGCTTTACAAAAACTACCCACACTGCCCTAAAACATACCAGCAGCTCCTCTGTAGCCTCTCCTCCAACGACAATGCAGATATCACCAAAGTTTGCAGCACAGACCTGTCAAACACAAATGCAGAAACATCAGTCAGTCAGTGAGATCCGATCCAATCATGTGAACTCAATCATGAGCAAATCAAAATCACTCACTTTGCGTACATGAAACATGCGACAGTCACAGCACATCTCGCAAAAGCGTGGCAGAAACAGACGCTCTGTGATGTCCTTCCCCACCATTGGTGCCATTTTACAAAGGATCTAAAATCAGAGCCAAAACACTCGCACTTCTTGTTGGTTTAGAACTGAACATGAAGTCTTCAACACATCTTACCGCCATGGCCTCAGTTTTAACATCATCATTGCTGTCAGGAGCAGTGAGGTCTAGCAACACAGGGCACACCATGTTCTCCACATCTCCTCGATTTATCAGCTCCTGCTCCAGGAGAACCAGCAATGCAGCTTGACTTGTTTTACGAACCTTTCATGAGGAAACATGGTTAGGATTAGAGCTGCACAATTAATCGTTAAAAGATCGGGATCTCGCTTCGACCCCCCACGCGATCTTAATCCAGCATTTATACCATTCAGCCAATTATATTTTCAAGGACAGGAGACGAGCATAACTCGTCTGATCTCGAGATAACACGCTGTGAGTGATTGCGTGTGACAGCTAGCAATGTGACAGTGACAATGTAACAGTGCTCTGCCTCAGTCATTCTTCTCCGTTTAGTTTCTGTTTGTTTCTAACTGGAATGTCGCATGACACTGTTCTGGTGCAGGTAACAAGCACATCTGGCCACTGCCCGCGCAAAACCGCATGTGACGTCAGGCGTCATCAAAATGTTGATAGGCTAGTGTTTCTAGCAAAGAATCTTTACATCGCTTTACTCTGACATAATACCTTTGTATTGTTTTTTTTATGTTTGATGGTGATTTTTTTTTCTTTACATTATTTTTCATTACAATTCTTTAAATTTTAAGCAAAGAGTATTGTGTCTTATTTTACTGCTACTTTACTGCTGTTTGATAACCTAATGTTCAGGGGTAAATCTTTAAAATAAAAAAAGTTCTCCAGAACCGTCTTTATTCTAATCTTTATAATCTTTATTCTAAGCAAAAACATCGTGATTCTCATTTTATCCAGAATCGTGCAGCTCTAGTTAGGATCACATGAAACCCTCTAAAGAACATTGAAGATACATGGACCAGAAAATGGACGCGAAAAGCACATCTCAGCACATGGATATTAAATTGAGTTTTCATGTCTTGTGTTTGAACAGCCATATGCACACCACAGTACGTAGAAATGCCCATATTGCCGAGTATCCTTGTAAACTTTGTCTGTTATATCTCAGTGAACATGCATAGTTGAGAAAAGCATTTGTAACCCCTTGTTTACATTGCACACGCCTGTGGTGCATTACTCTGTAAAATCTTTAGCATTGAGCATCTTACACTTACCAGGTTATTCTGGTCAGCTAGGTATCTCACAACAATGGGTAAGAGGTACTTTGAGAAAGCAAATGGAATGGAAGGTCTGTTCTCCTGACAGAATAGTGCAATGTGAGGGATTTGTTCCATAAGCTCAGCTCGAACCGTCTGCTCTGTGGAGCAAACAGCATTCAATTAAAATGACAGTAACCACAACATGCAAAATTCCTCAAGTTTCCTGTGCTTTGATCCTGCATGTCAGTGGACAGAAAAGCTTTCTAGAGTTCACACAACTCCACACAGAACAGGAAGTTTAAACATAATCTGTCCGTCAAATCAACTGCCTGTCCAAAAAACCAAAGCTGCATGTTCTTCCATACCTACATAACTACAAAATACAAGCCGGGAATACAAATTACTAAAACTGTACCTGGATCATCAGCCAGTCTGTGGATCCTCTCCAGCATAGACACACACTCTCTGTCGTCCTCACTGACCACCCGGAGTGTGTCCAAAACACTGCGGGCCACCAACTGTCTGAAACGCATCAAGCAGTCATCAAGTGACAATTCCAGCTGCGGTCGCATTCCTCCTGCAGCTCTCTCTCTGTGACACCTGAGTGACATCACTTCCTGTGTGTGAAACTGCTGGTGTTCCTGTAGCTCAACTGGCAGAGCATTGTGTTAATAGCGATCCCAGGGAATACAAATACAAAATATTGTATATACCTTGAATTCACTGTAAGTCGCTTTGGATAAAAGCGTCTGCCAAATGAATAAATGTAAATGTAATCATTCTAGGTTTCTCTCTCTTTGCAAGTCGCTTTGGACAAAATTAATAGCTTTTGCTAAATTAAATGTAGGTTCAGTCTGCGTTTAAAGCTGGAGCACAAGATCTTTCTGTGAGAAGTGCGTTTTTGTTGCACTCACCTGTTAAAGACGTTCTCACTGCTGATGTATTTATCAAGTCTCCCCAGAGGAGTCAACATCTCATCCTGAGACACAAAATCCAGAGCGGAGGGGATAATTATAGCATCAGACTCCAGGCTGTATCCATCCACACCAACTAACAGAAACAGTTGCGATCCAGTGAGCAAAACACAAACCACAATACAACAACAGTCACACCTGTCACCCAGAAAACATCACAGCATCAAATGACTGATCACCTGAGATGTGACATCTGCTGTCCCACACGGCACACAATGCTTTGAGAACCCTGACAGACTCATTTATCAATGTACATTTGCTGTAAGAAAATTGTATGTATCACATATAAACATTGAAAGTTGCCAACGCTCTCTCTAACACAAACTCACGCAAGACTCACATCCGCCCGTGTCCTCCTGTGTGTCCTGCAGCAGAGAGAGATCTGAGAAAACACACACACACACACACACATCAGAATGTGTTAACTTCTTTACAGTTTAAAGTGTGTGTGTGTGTGTGCGCGCGCGCGTGTGTAGCGCTACGCACCCGCCATTTTGCGCTACTCATACATTTAACCGCTTCTGTACTGATAACCAACAATCGCCACGACAGGTAACTACAAAAACAAACGCACGCAGCAAATCTCAACACAGCAGCTGGGGTGGCGCACTCATCATTTATCACAAGCACGCACGCAAAACGCCGCCTCTGGAGCGTGTACGCCCTGTGCGTCTGCGCGCATGCGCGGTGAAGAACGCCACAAGTAAAGCGCGAAGGGGTCCGTCTGCCTGTTACGTGCTGGAGGGGGCGTGGCTTTTGAGACAGCTCAAAGGGGAAGGTGGGATCTTATGCTTTCAAAGCTAGTTTGCGGTTGATCATACCTTTAAAATAAACTATCTCTCGACAGACAAAAATAATAAATGTATAGATTACAAAACACAAACAAGCTGATTTAACTTGCCCTAACAAAAATCGCGATGGTATCACATGACAACATTACAATATTCATGTTGCATAGGTACTTCAACAAAACAATGGTATTACAAAAGTACGTTTTGTTTTAAGTTATTAAGACTAAATAAACAAAATAACTGGTCAAGTAAACATTTTTTTTAATTTTACCCAGTCAAACATTTGTTTCTAAAACTTTAGAAATAACATCGATATTAAATGTTCCTTTAGTAAAACCTTCCCTGAAAGAACCATCCCTGTCTTGTCATCTTTGTTTTTTTTATAGTTTAAAAAAAATTATCTGTTTAACTTGTTATTTCGAGTTGCTTTATGAGTTACAATATCAAAATATCATACATGTAATTGCATTTCTTTGACATTTATGAAGAGTTTATAACCTAATTTTGGTTTACGAACAGTTTTGGATTTGTATTGGTTTTTTTATTTTCCTTTAGTGGTTATTAAGGTTTCAGCTTTACCTTTTTTATCTTCATTAGTGTGTGGAAACATAACATGCGTGGCAGATCAAGCACTGAACTGAACCCGTAAGACTTCACACAATGAACAGACTTGCAGCTGAACCCGTTTCTCAGTCCCTCTAAACGTAGCATCAATTCCAAAAAGTGGGCGGGACCTCCCAAAGGGGCGGTTAGTATTTAGGCGTGTCGTTTCGGTTTGACCAAAAGAAACCACGCCCTTTCAGAATCTTCCGACCCTTTTTGGAATGTCCCCGCCCCGTTTCGGAGGCGCACAGCCTACAGTCTTACCTTTCTCAGTTCATGCGCGTTTAGACAGTTGTTGTTTAGAGTGACGTGTAACCCGCCGGCTATCACTCACCGCGCATGCGCAAAACATTGCACCGATTTCCGTACATTTACAGCTTCAAACGTAACTCAGCTGCTTCGGTGTAATCTCTCCTTTCAGTTTTGACACATATAATTTAAATATCGTATTATCAAGCTCCAGCCGTTTTTACGGTTTATCTTAGCGACTTGTGGCGCCGGTCTCGCAGCTGCTTCTGTCTGCCGCACGTGAGCGCGTCGCGCGACAGTAAGTGTGCGTGCGTGCGCGCGCGTCGTGGCCGAGGATCTTGAGCAGCACGAGACTGCGTCCCTTTTAACGGCGGTCATGTCTAAAGTAGAGCAGATTCTGATCCTCGACCCGCCGAGCGACCTCCGCTTCAGAGGTAAACGCGTCTGACGCCCGCGCGTCACTCACAAGCATCCTGCCGCCTTATAGCTGTCGGTTTGAGGAGGCCTGCGGCATTCCTCCGGCTCTATTTTAACGCGAGTCCCGTGGATGTGCAGGCCTCTGGGGAAACGCACGGAAGTTTGTTTATTGAATATGACGTTAATTTCACGCAGTCATGTTAATATTTAAATGAAATGAAGTGTGTTATTTACCATTGTCAATATTCAGTGTTACTGTTAGCAGCAAAGCTAAAGCATTGCCCTAATAACATAAATTCATTCATTCGTCTGTGTTATTATTGCTGCTGAATTATTGACGCTGTCAGATAGAGGTTTAAATGTGTTTGCATCTGATGTTTATTCGCAGGTGGTGTTTGAACACACCCTTTAGTGGAAGCTAATACACATGTGATTAGTGCCGTATCATAATCAGTTTTAAAATGTGTACCTCAGTTTCCTGGCACAATGTGTAAAAGACAAATGTGTTGTTGAAACATTTATTTATAAATGACTGTTGGTTGTAGTTATACAGAGCTATGACATCATATACTAATCAGTTCTGTATTTCCTGATCAGTACAGTTATTCACAAATGGTCCAGTTTTGTTTTTTAGGGTGATGAAGCTCATGAAGGCCTGATACTGATCTGTTCATCAGTCTCCCAGATATTTGTTTTCATTCCAGTCACCAGCTGTTTCCTGTGAGAAATGTTGTTTGAGGATTTGTGTTTTTGATCGTAAAATGCAGGGTTAGGTTCAGTGCTGTAAAGATTGGAAAGAGGCTTCCATGTTTTGCATTATCCATTAGTGACATGTCTACTTTTATTCAGTGAAGCTCCAGCCTGTCTGACAGCGGCTACATGTGAACAAATTCATACCATGCCTTCCTTAAACCAAATTAAACTAAATTCACAAAACCTGTTAAAATGTTTGTTTGTCTTTGTTAATCTGCAGAGCTGAATGGAGAGGTTTGGTAACTCTAGAATATTTACACCACTCCATTAGAAAGGGTTTCCACTCAGTATAAACGTCCCACTCTTCATCCTACAGTCAATGTTTTTAGTCATTGGATTATTTTGTTCTTTCATTAATCACTTGGTTTGTTTGTGTGTCTGTGAAGGACCATTCACAGATGTGGTGACCACCAGCCTGAAGTTAAGAAACCCATCTGACAGAAGAGTATGTTTCAAAGTGAAGACCACAGCTCCTCGCCGCTACTGCGTGCGGCCCAACAGCGGAGTCATTGATCCGGGCGCTATGGTCACTGTCTCAGGTGAGTCCCGCTTTGAACATCTGACCATCCTGATGCTGTTGGAGATTTGTCACTGAGCATGTCTTGTGTTTTCTCAGTTATGTTGCAGCCATTTGATTACGACCCCAATGAAAAAAGCAAACACAAGTTCATGGTGCAGACCATTTTTGCACCGGCCAGCGTGTCAGACCTGGAAGCGATGGTAACCATTGAATTTGCCTGCTCCTAACAAATGAATGAAAAATAAATATAAAAATAGCCAAATGCTTTCATTATCAAAAAGCCGACAGGGGCCCATCCACCAAGGGGCAGCAGAAGTACACACACACATAAGCTGTTACAAATATTTTACAATCCTGTGAGAGCATCAAGAGTGATTTTAATACTGGCTCTAATTTACTGTAGCTAAAGAAATAAATTACGCATATCATTATTTAGCGTCTCACTGCTGTACCCAAAAGCCTGACAGCAGCTTGAGTTTTGCAGCACACATGCAGCTCTGTATATATTTGACAGCAGCTTGAGCTCT
>JAZGTK010012370.1:0-14983 GCA_036877625.1 Ambastaia sidthimunki
TCTTTGTGACATCAACACCACAGTTACCAAACATTAGTGGCACGGCCATTTTAACTGTGCCAGAGAGAAGCCCTTTAGTGACGCCTCTGGCCTGAACTTGTCCACACTGTATCTGACCAAAGATGAAGGAGACACAGCAAAAAAGCAGCCTTTACCTCTCTTGTGCTGCCCTGAAAGATCCATGATTTTACTTGGCATTTTGAACGCAATTTCAGGTGCAATTACCAAAAATGTGTGGACCACTGCGACCTGACACCAGGAAGAAGCCATTATGCACAGGGAAGTGGCTTCAATTCATGCTTCCCACTATCACTGAGGTGCATAAAGCATTCTGGCACCAGCTGGCACCGCCAGTCTGCTTCAGTGCCAGGAGATCCCAGTGAATGTGCACTTGTGGCTTGTTACAGTTTACTGTGGTGCTGCAGACTGTTCCAGAGAGGTTTTAATGCTGGAAGGGTTTAAGGTGCCACAGAGCAAATGCAGCGTGGCTGAGGAGAGGTACGATCCTGCAGGGAGCTGCCCATTGAAGCGTTAAAATCCCCTTTGACGTTTGAGTAACCTAAAAATCATGTGGGATGAATGTCTGAGACCACACTGCCACACCACTCGCACTCTCTATGGCTGCTAAAAGCAGGGTGCATTTGTTTAAGAGGCCATTTGAGCATCTGAAGTCAAAAGAAACAGAAAGTAAAGCTACAGATGGCATTATACGGTCTTAAAAAGATTGTTAATGATAACAATAAGAGGTTTATTTTTGTGTAAGTGAGATCCTTAAAGAAACAGTTTACTGTTGTGTATGGAAAAATCAGACTGGTCTGCCCAAAGCTCAGACCTAAAGCCCTCAGAACAACCTTTCTAATGAATCTAAACACAAACTGCCAGAAAGCCATCACCCAACATCAATGTCTGACCTCACTGATGCCATTGTGTCTGAATCCCCTGCAGACATATTACAACATCTAGCAGAAACATTTGCAGAAGGCAGAGTGGAAACTGTTATAGCAGCACAGGGAGGATCAACTGCCTATTATTGCCAAAGGTTTTGAAATAACATGCTCAGCAGGAACATAAGGGTGTGCTGTTAACATACTTCTGGCCATATACAATATATTAACACTCAGTTAAAGAACACCCTTAATGTAAACCTTGTATGTTTCCAAAATTTACTATACTTCTGTAGTTCCATAAACTTTTCTTCATAACATTTTCTCTTAAATGTTTGATTGAATCTTAAATTTGATTGAAGCCATGTTTTAGCTACATTGATTCCTATGTCATGTAGTCTAGTGACATACAGTATCTTTGGCATTATTTAAAGCTGTTTTTTGTGTTTCATAAATACAAAAAAATGTATGTTGATTTTATTGAGATTGATCATTTATGATTTTTTTATAGTCATAAACTGATAATTAATTTTAAAAATGGCATGATTTCTGACACTGTTTTGAACTGTATTGACTTAAGAGGCAGATAAACAAAGCAGTTTCCTGCATAGACCCTCCATTACACTGTAAAAGGAAGTGACCTGGTTGGTCTCAGCATCATGACAAAGCCTCCACAGAGGCCCCTTAATCTGAAGCCAAGCAGAGATATTGACTAACACAGGAAGTCATCCCTCCTAACACGTCTCACATTAGCCATGTTTGTGTTTCACCATATGCCACCCACTCCAGAGATACAGTATGTCAGTGACAAACACTGGGTCTTATTCTAACACACCAAGTCATTAGCTACTTACTCTCTATATTTAGTGAATTTTTATTCCATTTTACTTGACAACCTTGCAACTATTTTTCTTTCTTTGTCCCTAAGGGGCAGTTTTTCATAACTAATAGGAACCTGCAGAATAGCTGGGCTGTACTGCTCATTACTGCAGTATGTGAATTCCCATGTCTAGTCACACATTGGCAGTATTTTGATTAATGTTGAATGCAACAATCCTCGACGGGCCCGAGGGTCAAACATGCGGGTGGCTCAGCTGCCAGGGGACTGTCACACACGTCATTTATATAATCATCATTACAGAGGGAGGAAACAGCTGGCACACATGTGATGTAACTTACTGTTGTACTGTTATATTGTTTACTGTTTTAAGGGACTCATGCTGTCATGCACTCAGACAGGTTCATCATTTAGAGAAATAGACAAAAGTAACTATTTCTTTAAAAAGACAATACAAGATAATCTGATAACACAAGATGCAGTCCAAAAACGTTCTTAGGTACGACCTATTAATGATGTCTGATGTACTGGAGATTGCAATTTTGGACCAATCAATTAATTTTATCAGTGATGTAAATAAGTAGGAAGTTGATTATGGTTAAGTGAAATGCCACATCAGAGCCCTAAACTTTGCTGTTGTCATGACAATCAGTTTGCATCTGTGCAACAGAATCAGCAATCAAATCTTAAGCACATAATACATGTGTTTCCTGAGATTAAATTCAGTAATGTTTATTTATGCTACTGTGCCTCATTAAAAAGTTTGTGATTGTACTACACACATGAAGCTTCAGATACGACTTCTGTGCCACCTGTGAAAAACAGCTTTAGATAAGCAAATCTAACCAGAATTAAATGAGCTCATCAGGGGCTGGGGGGACATTCCATGTATCAATGCACATACATCCTTCACTTCTCTCTCTCTCTCTCTCTCTCTCTCTCACCGCTTTTCATAAATACATGTGATATTTATTAGGTCAAGGGCCCACCACTGAAAACAACCTTAAAGGGCCAAAATCGCACTCATCTTACCTGATCCCAGGGACAGATGATGCCTCCAAAAAACATAAAGAGATATCCCATGGCAACCAGACAGGCCCATATCACTAAAGAGAAAACACGGAGCAGTTTTTTGAAGATGGACTCGATGCAAACCAGGACGAAGATGGTGAGGAAAATAGCCAGCGCAGTGGGGACGGTGATTATGAAGGCGACGTGATCTTCGATATCCTGTGGAGAAATTGCAGTGTTACACAAAGACCTTCAACTGCTCTCAGTGCCAGCCATTGGATAACAGTTCTTCTGATAAACCAGTGACTCCCAATCAACCCCAAACCTCACAGAGTCTGATGGCACACTGAGACATATTTTGTGTCCCTTACAAAGCATATTATCTAACACTTTGTTTTACATTGTCATTGTTATACATTACATCTCTCTATCTATCTATATTAATATACTATTCTAATAACAGTAAATTATGAAATTATGCAATTACATACAACTAACCTTAAACCAAACTGTAACCCTAATGCTATGATAAATACATGGTAATTAATATTACTTAGTATTTACTTAAATGTATAATTACCCTGTAAATACAGTAGTAATACCAATGACTATTTGTAATTACAAGCAGATCCACAAAATAATTACATTTTGAGTTGTAATAACTTTCTCTGTGTTTCATGTGTTACATGTTCCCATATGTTAATAAATCAGCACCTGTAATTTCATTACAGTTATTTGAGATTTTTTTTACTGAGAAAAAATACTTATCATATTACAGTATCATATACAGTAACTTACAATGCTGATTGCAGAAATCCAATTAAGCTGTTACCTTTTATCGCTTTGGTGAAAACATTTTGTGTAATTTTTGTGATTAAATGGATGTATAGTTACCTGGCAACTAGCAGTATCATTTGTATTAAAAACCATTGGCCCACTACCCTGTTCAAACTTTACATTTCACAAAAAAGTGACACAAAATTGCTAAACAAAAACTGGAACTTTGGATGTATGTTTTCATTATGAACATAGACATCATCAATATTTAATCTGCTTTTCCACACCTTTTCTACAACCATTGTATGCGCACCAATGGGCCGCATTACTTATAAAAATACAATGTCCTTCTGATTTAATAAGGAATTGGTTTATTTGCTGCTAAGCACTAATATTCTAGTGGGAAAAGCACTTTTTATAAATTGCTGGGGACATAAGGCATCACATCATAAAATATCTGAAAAAATGATATATTATTTGGAACAATATTGGAATGTCTGACACTGTTTTCCATGCATCATTTTTTATTGCGTCTCTACATGTGGGCAGAGACGAATCATACAGACCAGTGAAATCACTCATATTGACATTAATTTCTCCATCTTGCAAATACTTGACTACAGTATCTCAGCAGAAGATGAAGCACATGATCACTGTAAGCAAACTTGCTATAACACAAAAATAGAATTAGATTAATGATTTGCAATTCCTCTTTATGGAGAGAAATTCTGAAAAACAAGCAGGAACTAGATGTACATTGTAGTGTATCAAAATGTCAAAAATGTTCTTAAGATGAGACAGCAATAAACATGAGACTGCAAACAGGGACGTTTATATGGATCTGAGATCTAATCAGCTGCCTCTGATGGTGTCAGTGTGTAAAGAGCCCAGGATGTCTGTGAAGGGCCTTTAGCATAATAATTAGAGACAAAGCCAAGACAGCAAGATACACCCTGATTATCAACAACATGTCCTGCAATCATTTTCTCCCTGCAGAACATTGAAACAACAGAACTGCCATCAATAAAGACCACGCACCATTTAGCCACGCTGTTACCAGTACATCCACACCCCAGTCAGCAAAGCTACAAAATACAGTGTTAAAATAAACAAGATAATGTTTTTTGATTTTGATGATGTCTGGTCCGGCTGTTTCATGGCTGTAATTCTTTCTTCTCTGCTCCATAATTGTCAGTTGCAGAAGTAAAGCAAAAGTGTAACCAAAACACACTACTAACAGCCCAGCAATACTACAGAGGACACATGTATAATTGATGACGCCTGGCTTTCAAAGACACATAAGCTATGGAAACCCTGATAAAAATTGCAAAGAGATTGTATCAAGGTGGATGAAAGGTCTGCTGTAACATCTACAATGTTATAGTAGCACCATCGCTTCTGCTTTGGCATAAATGAATAAGAGTAAGCCTGCTGTTGCCATAACCCACAAATATGATCCACCACTGAACACCATCAGCAGGCAGAGGACACGTTTCCCTGCAGTCGCTGATCTGAGGTGAGAGGCCGAGTGAAAAAAGGTTGAATCATCAGGGTTTCAAAATATGATGCTAAAAAATTTCCTAGGAGTGCAAGCACGACCTTTTCGCAATCAATGCGATGTGTGCAACCAGTTGAGTAACAGAGACGGTTGGGCAAACCCGAGGCGGGTTCAGCAGCCCCTGTGATGGAAGATTTAGGTCAGACAGTCAAAAGACAAAAGAGAAAGTAGCACACGCATCAAGAGCGTGTATCTGAGCAGGAGCAGATGACATGCTGTGAAACGTCCCTTGCTTATTCTCAATCTCCCACCCCCGATGCATCGAGCTGATTTAATCGAGTGAAAAGCACGCTACTTGTATTTCCCTGCAGATTCCAGATATTTTGAAACACTGCTGGCCTTAAATTTTAGGGGAAAAGCAAACAGAAATGTCAAACAGCGTGGCAGCATTTTATAGAAATCGGCTCCTGCGTCCTATTCGAATGAATTCTGCCTTTTATGTGGACTGTGATGGAAATACCCCTGAGCTTCTGGGAAAGCCTGTGTAAACTCAACATGAGAGCCAGCAACATCCCTACAAAACTCTAATTCAGACATGCCAACAACACTGCTGCTGCTGCTGGGTTTCCTGACTCTGTTAAGCTTCTGTGTTTGCACATCTACACACAGCACATGTAGAAACTGCACATATTTTACTTGTAATATTTGGAAGGGTTTGATCACCTTAAAATAATAATGTTGACATCTTTAATTGACCCTCACAGTTTTCTTTCTTTTTACCTTCTTTCATGAAACACAAGAGTTGATATTTGAAGAATGTTAATGCTGGTCTTATTTCTACATGATGAAAGTAAAGGGGGACTGACTAATGTCTTTTGTGTTCCACAGACTTTCTCTTTTAATTAACAACTTAATTGTTGATTGTTTAAAAGGTATTTGTCCTAAATCCATTTAATTACCAGAATAATAAATGTAATTACACTATACAATTAAAATTTAATGTAACCATATTAAAATGCCAATACTTTAAACATTAAACATACTTGATTACTTATTAAAAATTTCTTTTTGTTCAGACAATACACACATTCTAATGGTTAACACATCATTGTCTGCATTATGGAAGAGCTTATTAGGCAAAGGGCTTGAATTCACAGGGATTTACTTTTGCTCCAGCTGTGCTAGATTGAATATGAGGTGAAAATGCAAGCAGCTTTAATGTTGTCAGGGTAATAGTTTCTGCTTGATTCCCTCTAGATTAATTACCCATGACTAAGTCAGTTGATTTTCCCAAAATATGTGATATATATTTCCTTCCAGACATTGATTATTCGCTGCTGTTTTCTCATGAATCACAAAAATGATGCTTTGAAAGAGAGACTGAATACTGCATAATGTAAACAGAAGCATATGGTTGCAGCAATCAGAACAAACAGAACAAGCTGATTGGCTGGAACTCCCTCTAAAGTGTGATGTATCTGGGTGCAGAAAATTCATTTTTAAATAAACACGATTTTAGAAAGTCAGATGCCGATTTGTAGCGGGACTGTAAGAGTTTTGGAGCAACCCTCTCAAAGTTGCCCAGCACGGAAACGAACAAGCTCTCTCTTTCAGTACCGCCCAATGTTGCTCCTAACCCATTTCCAGCCCTCTTTCCCAGTCACCTTCCCCCCAGTTTCAAAACACTCACCAGCCCAGAGGCGAAGAAGACAGCCAGCAGAGCCAGGCAGGCGCCCATCACAATGAGAAGCAGAAACACAATAAGTGGGTGCTGCTGGCTCATACAATAGTACGACTCGTACAACCAGTCTGGAGACCTCTGTGTCCGGCCATGCTTGGCTCCTCCTGCTCCATCCCCACCTGTCCGGGAGCTCCGCTCCAGCAAGTAGCTCCTCTTACGCATGGCCTCCCTCCAAATGGAGCCAGTGCGGTCCACCTCTTTATTGGGCTGCAGCTGGGGTCTGTGAGGGTCACGCTCCTCCTCACCTAGGTCCTTCAGATGGAGAGCTGGGGCTCTGTCTGTGGTGCGCAGCCGGTACGCTGGCAGGATGGCTTCCACTGTGGAGCGCAGCATCGCTCAGGCAACATGTTGAACTGTAGACGGGCAGAATGAGACTGAGGGGAGCAGTGCGTGTGTGTGTGTATGTATGTGTGAGGGAGAGAGAGAAAGAGAGAGACGGCATAACAGTAAGAGATAAGAGAGAGAGAGATGGAGGGAGGGTCTGGATTGAGGCAAGGAGGGTGGTGAGTGAGAAAGACAGAAAAACAGATGTAGACAGCAAGGAGTTTCTGTGTTGCAGTGATGTGTCAGAATTTGTTCATTTGCCAAACTTAAACAAGATATTACACAAATCAAAGTTAGATAGCACTAAACACAGCTTGGTCTTATCTGTTATGCAGTAAAGTTTAAATTATGTAACTTAAAAAAATCAATCAATATGCTTGGTTATAATTTAAATATTTATATAAAGGGACTTTTTTAGTTAAGCTCATGCTTTTAAACATAATTATGATGCAATTATTTTTATGATTTGTTTAGGTTTTAAACAACGTTTTACTTTGTAACTAATTACTTCACAGAAGTCATAAAATCTATTACCTATATATATTATTATTTGTGTTGTTATGCCATTTACTGTAAAATAATGCCATTAGCAACTGTTAACAGGATGGAAAGTCATAGAAAAGTACCATCTAAAACAACAATCCCAACAAAACTAGGTTTCGTATAGAAAGGCTGCAGTTAGTGAAAGGAAAAGATACGGATACTATTACAGATATTACAGATACATACATAATGTGTCATCTTTACCAAATATGCAAATGCAATAATATAATACATATGTTTCTCATGTTCTAAAATATGTTCCTGGGGACACCTGCTAAATTTTTCTATCCACCAAGAGGTCTAAATGTAAACCTGTATTACGTCATAAACTGTAGAATTGGTATGTGAAGCTGTTTGCTGAAGAGCTGGGATGACCCAGATCTGAGCTCTTTTAGAGCATTGATTGAAATCTCTTGTCATTTTCTTACCTCCCCCTTCTCTCTCCATCTACCTCCTCCACCCCCCTCCCCACAGCTTCTGGATTCAGCTTTCTTCCAAATGTCAGGATAGCTTTCTTCTCCAGCCCAGCTGCTTTGTTTATCCGTGAAGGTAGCTGTCAGATGCTGTTCCTTACAGAACATGTACAACGAAGAGAAAAGCAGACAGAAAATATAGTCAATAAACGTTTTTCTTTGTCTGAAACAACCTGCAATTTATAAATAGAATCTCAAAAACAGGTTCAACAGTGAATCAGGTGGATCCTCCAAATGGGCTCTGCTGGGGACGGAAAAATCATTGTTAATCATCTGCTTTCATGTCTAATATTAAAGCACTGAAGCCCAGAACCAGTTAAGAGCTGATAAACATGCTGTCTGTACTTTTTATGAGCTGAAAAAATGCCTTTTGGACCCATTTGGTGAAGAATTACCACCCACATAGATATTTCTAAAATTATTTAAGCACTCTTCGGCTGTTTCTATTTTAACTTTTTTCAGGCTGTTCTACATAAACACATGGATGGTTGGCAAATTAATGAGTTCGAATGAATGCGCCTGCATTTCAATATTCCCTTTAAGGTAGGGGACTTGAGATACCTTATTAACCTGCTTGCAAAACAGATTCGCAAAACAAAAAAATAAAAGAACAATAACCATTGTTTTCATACTACAAGGTTAGGCAGAGCTTGAAAGAGGAACCTCACAATATAGGGGTGTTCATGTTTTTGCATTATGACAACTTCTAATGGAATTAAGTTCAACCAACAAACTATACTGAGCTAGAGGACCTTTTTTCCTTCACCCAAATATTCTTAATTATTCAAATATTCTGCTACAAATTAAATTTAGTACTCATTAATATTAAGTTGTTCCAAAAAATTCATGTTTGCATTAAAACATTTTTTGAGTCAGTCATGGTTTGTGGTCAGTGCTTTCCCCCAAAAAACCTGCTTTTATTAATAAAACAACGCTCTTCATAGAGTTACTTCACAGAGTGTGGATAAGTTTTAGGATACAAGTGACTTTGATTGCAGAAGTTCTAATAAATTAAGTAGTCAGCTACTGTTTTCTGTGTGAAAGCACAGTAAGTAATGTGAGTAACCAGGGAGTGGTTTGAATGTTAATGCAGGAATGTCAGGCTTTAATAAACCTGACAGGTACTAATGACGCAGTTTATCACCCTGATTGCAGCACAGCCCAGAGCTGCACGCTTTTCAAAATTCGCTCTCACGACGACCCTTTGCACGTTTGTTTGCATGACCTCGGCTTAATGACCAATGGGTCTGCACGATTCACATATCAGTAAACATACACAGAGCACATACTTGAGTGTGCTGACCCCAGCAGACAACATGGGGAGTTTGTGAACAAACACGCTAAAGTCACAACTGTCACACTCAATTAAAGAATTTAGAAGGACCCGTTGTGCATTCCCAGAAAGAGAAACAAAAAGCCAGCCAATGATGGCAACCTGAATTTTGCAATAATTATTGTCAAGATGCTTGTTGTATAGCCCCTAAAGTAAGACCAAAAGTCAACCTCACAGGCTCACAAAGATAAATATACTCAAGTGAACTCATGGAGCTTTGTTGATTTTGCATTGCTGTTTCACTGTTATTTTACTGAGCTATCTAATCACGTTTTGCTATGCGACTTAAATGTATAGCTTAACAGTAGCTGTACCATGAAGAACTCTTATTACAACACATTCAATTGTCAGGATTTATGTTTGTGAACTGGACTCATTGTGTAAATACAGTAAAATGTACCATATGCTCTAGGCTGTCTCTTAAGATCACTGAAAATATGTTAATGTGGCCATATGACTCATAGAGTTCACACTAATTTGTATCTTTTTCCGTATCCACAAATTTAGTTTGCAGTAATGACAGCGTCTAAAAACAAATGCAAAATAACATATTTTGGTATAATAAAATGAGCATCTGTGCATTGTAGTAAACAAACAGTTTGTAATGCTAATGACTAGTCACACAAAACACTGTAATGAATTTACATAGGGAGATGCTATAGGGTCCTGGACACTAATCTATATCTATATGTCCTGACAGCATATCATATCATATGCATATGTGGGGGATTATCTGCTGTGGGTTCTGATAGGTCGCCACAGATCCTTGGTTGTTCTTGGAAGCAAATGCAAATGTCTGTTGAAATTAGTTTAAAACTAAACGTTTTGATTTTATACATTCGGGCAGCATATACAAATCTCTCTCAAAACCCAGTGTATAACTAGGTTGCACGAAAAGTGGGTTTAGACTAAAAATGGATTAGGGTCTGTACTCTGTGGATTACAAATGTTATACAAAAGTCTTATACAGTCTTATTCAAATCAATACATCACAGGCTTCAGGGTCACAGTTCACCTTCCAGCAGCAGGTGGTTTATCTGAAGTTCCACGACTCGTCCTTGCAGGTGGAGCTTCTTTGAAAATGTCATTAACCTTTCACAGCTTAAACACAAAGAGAATAGAAATAAACATTGTCAGCTACAATGAAACAATATGGTAGACTGGGGATAGTTGCAACAGATTTTAAATAATTTAATTAGAAACGTTCTAGAGTGATATTTTTTTAAATGGTATGGGTTATCAGCAGACAGATGGAAGTTTAATATATTAAAATGTGTTGGTCTATTTCAAATGGTCCCTGAGTAACTGACAGAAATGCAAACGTGTTGCAATTGTCACCAGTCTCCCCTGTGTTAAAATTAAATATTATTCAGCCACAAGCATGATTTAAATAGTTTTTAGTCATTTAATCTGACAGTTTTCTTTATTGGTGTAACTGAAGGGACAACCAAGCTTCTGTACAGCTTATTTAAAGCTAAAAACGGAAAATTAAAACAAGACATTATGATCTTCTACTGATAATAGATTGAATAGCAACAACTGTAGATCTAAACGAAAACATACTGTAATGTTTTTCTCAAAATTATATGATTTTAGTTCAGGACATGTGATAAAACATTACATATTTAACCCTTGCGCCCTAAAGGAGGGAAAGAAGACCTTACATCCCACCTGCCACACGCCTGTTTCACCGCTGACTGGCCTGGACACATCTTGGCTCCTCAGCACAAACCAGAATAAAAGCAATCTTTGTTCATTGCCACGTTTTTCTACTATTTGAAGTGTTAGGGCTCTCAAGCAAGACCCCATACGTCAGTACATTGACGTTGAACAGGACTGACTGAAAAGGAAGAGGCTTCTTTGTATGGCAGACATTTTAATTACTTTAATGTTCTTGTGGAATACACTAATCATTTTAGTATGTCAGGTTCTGACAGACATCACATAACATTTCTAAAATTACCAACCCAACACAGTTGGTCGACTAATTATGCAAGATTAATTATATGTACATTAATATTTAAATTTCTATTCTGAATTCAAAAATATCTTTGTCCCATCGAGACAAAAAGAGACACACAGATAGATATTTTTGCTTAAAATATCCATCAAAAAAACATTGCTTATACAATGTAAAAACTATTGTAATGTTTACCATGTAACTATGATAAAGAATGAATATACACATTACACACACATACATACACACCCAAAAGGAAATTAGGTCTAAATCAGAATAGAAAACTTTGGGGTTGAGGGGGAAACCAGAACAATTGTCACAGAGAAAGGACCAGTGCTTATATACACAAATGTAATGATGATTCAGGCTTCTCTCAAACCTGTTTACAATATTTATTTAAAGAAATACCCATATATGAACATTTTCCTTTTCAGTTCACTTGGCTGCATATGAATCGACCCTGACTCTATGTAGGGTGAATCACATGTATAGGCACAACAGAGGTTGTTTTTGAAGGTGAAAATCAACAAAAGCTAGAACATTTTTTGTTCTTCTAAGTACCAGTCTCTCTGCGTCTTATGATGTCAGCATGATCCATTAACTAGAATCCGACATAAACATCTCAGCTTCTCTCTTGTAACGTGTTTTATTTTCCCACACATCTGAGAGTCACTTGCCTGACAGAGTCCTTGCACAAAATAACCTTCCATGCAGAGAGCATAATGTGCACCTTACATTGAGAACAAACACAAATATAATTGCCAGTGCTCTTAACCAGATGATGGTGATCTGAGGACGGATTATTGAGTTGCAGGTTCTTTCTGCAGTACTAAGGTCAGGCAGTAAATAAGAGTTTTCTGTAAAAAACATGACAGAAGCAGCACAGCTAAGGCTACCTTCGTACACTTGGCAGTCTATTTGGAGATCTAAATACGCTTCTATTCACACACAGTGACAACTGCATTCAGTAACTGAAGTGCCTCCTTTAAAGTTCCTCATGTCTATGGCACCAGACAAAAATAATGACAAAGTTTTTTTAAAACTGTTCTCTCAAATACTCCCGTCTGATATTAGTTGGACACAGATACAGTCCCACCCCAAATAATCTTGGTTTAAGATCACAGAAAGCCACCAGGTAACACTGGCTATAATAATTGACTATAAATAGTATCTTAGTTATATACATAGAAGTCGTTACCTGGTTACTTACTGATGTCACTCACTGTTTTATTTATTTATTTTACATGATGTTATCATAGTTAAGTCAAAGCTTGGGAACTTTAGGTAACTGTTCATACAGGCATTATTTAGTCCATTTCTGTTTGCCGTCTGAGACTCACACCAGTTGTAAAAATAGCTATCAATCCCATACACATTTGTACTGCGTTTTATTCTGCATGTGTATGAGGGGGTAGAAAAAGCAAAAATGGTAATATGCTTATGTTGTTATTCAAATTTCCACTTCTTCACCGTAATTTTTAAAATCAGGGTTTTATGAAAAAGAGCCTTCACATGCTTCACATGCACAATGTTTCACATTGGATTCCTCCGGACCTCTGTGTTGTTTAAGAGTTACGTAACCTTCATATCTATGTTTAGTTTGGAGTCCGAGTAGTGGGAGGTCCAGAGAGATGTGTTTATATTGCGCTGAAGGTGCATAGATTGTATTTTTATTAGCCATGATTAAATTGGCACAGTTACACACATATGAAGTACACACAGTTGAAGTAGCTGAAGTATACAGAGCTCACTAGAATAAGTTAAATGTTTACTTCAGAAACAGAATATAAAACTTATAGGAGCAGGTGGGTGGAGAGGGTGATGGACAGCAGCCATAATCTTAAATTACAACAATCTATTCTGTGTGCCTCAGAGGGCTTTATAGAAACATGAATGTAGCTAAAGCTGGAAGATTACCGACATGTGAAAGCGGTACATCATTTGTATGTGCTCACTGTTAGACAGACAAAGACCTAAGTGCTTAAAAACTCATCACAGTGTGGGACATACACTGAAGCAAAAATATGAACTAGCCCTTATCACAGAAGAAACTTTATTCACTTTATGCGGCCATACTACCAATTTATATTCTGTTCTACATGTTATAAAGGTTGTATATATAATCATAAAAGTCTGTGCATATAATCACAAAAGTATGATATTTTATGATATTTTAAAACAATCAACCACCTTAATTGTTCTTTTCAAAGATCATATTTTTTCAAAGTTCTACTTTTGCATACCTTACACACCTTTTGTTCTAACAAGCTTAACATCAAATGTTATGTGTTATTTGTTTGATGTATTATATGGTTTTAAACATGCCATTTCTAAAAAAAAGCCATCTTCTTACAAACACATTGCTTTTATGGTATCAAATCTAATGTTGTTTGTGTAATTTTTTACAAAAGGAGAATTAAACAATCTTCACTTAGATCTTATTAAAACAGAAACAATTAATAGAACAGATTGTATATTATTTATTAAACATATAATTCACACTGAATCTTCTTATCCTGCAGCCCTTAAATCACATTCTGTATTCAGACCTGTGCTCAGTTCTTATTTACCCATACGTCACTTATACATCTATTATATATTCTTTATATATGGTTTAAGGTACTTTGTGCTGTTTATTGAAATAATTGACATGTAAAACAAAAAAATACCTTTAGTTTTTCAATTCAAATCATGTTTGCAAAACATCTGTTCTGTGACATTTTCATTTTAGTTCCACTCTTGTGCTGGTCTTTTGTGCTGGATGAACTTTCACTTTCATTTGATAGAGTTTTTCCACTGTGCCTGTGCTTAATGATTTGGCACCAATTAGAAAAATCATGTAACCCAGTTGTTCACACTAGTTATTGCTTTACAGCCTGATCTTTTGGCTTTATTTTCTAATCAGGATGTGAAATCTCTGTAGTACTAAATATTTAATGCTAATAACATGGGATCTCTGCACCAAGGGGGCTAATACTGTCCCCATAGACAAAGACTATAACATATATTATGCACTAAATTGCAATAAAAATAAATAATGTGACAGAAGAAAAACAATGTTCCAAATGTAATGAGTCAGATCAAAAGTTTAAAGCAGTGAACCAAATGCAATCGATCACTTCAAAAAGCTGCTGTTAAGCTTCTATGAATTTATTAACACTATAGCACGAAAGCTGTCCTGTATTCAAAAATATGAGTCAGTTTCACTTCCTGTTTACATTATTTACATTCATGCTTGAAGAGGGGTTACGACAGCACCCTTATATTTATAATATATACAGTATTTATACACCACATTTTTACGATAACACATCTTAGAAGCATATGTGTGTGTAAAATAAATAATTTGCATCTGTTCAAACCACTACTGTTTGTCGTCCTATCCAGCCATAAGACAGATCCTGATAGACTACCAAAATAAAATAAGATAATAAAGAACATTTATTACCTATGCACAAACATTGCTGCTTTTCTGCTATGATAAGAGTCTCCAATTTTTACTTTACATGTAGATTATTAGTAGGCATTCGTCATGGCTTTAGTCAGTAATTGTCATTTTATATTCATTAGACAACATTCAGATTATCCTGTCATGCCTCTT
>JAZGTK010012372.1:0-14983 GCA_036877625.1 Ambastaia sidthimunki
CACCTGACCTGCAGCTATAAACTTCCACTCACCCGTGTCCTTTAGGAATTGTGGGAATACCGTTCCTTCCGCCTGTCTAAAAACACTCATGGAGAAGCAACATTCTTCAGACAGACTCACCACAAGAACCTCTGAGAGGTCCCTCTCACTTCAACAGCTTGTATAAACACTCACATTTTGCATGTCCATTAACAACAGACTAATTAGATTCATGGGCCATCAGTGGTAGGAAAACAGGCTGTGTTCACCCAACCTAAAATGCTGACTCCACCGTACAATACAAGATGTTTATCTTTTCCGGTATAAAACTCTTTACACATAAAACTTAAGAATATTGCCCTGTATGTTTTGAATTCCATATTTGTGGCCGTTAAATTTACATCTGACTGGCCTTCAGAAAATCCCGATCGTTGGAAAGTGGTTTAAAATGAAAAGAACCCCCCCTGACTCAAGTTATCTGTGTGTCCAGCTATGAGACCACCTCCAGTGAGGACTCCGGTGGGGAGGAGGCTCAGGACGTGGGGGAGGAGGTGGATAGCTCGGAGCCTGAGGTGGAGCAGGGGGAGGAGAGTGGAACGGCCCAGAAGGAGGCTGCTGCTACTGGGGAGCAGGGTGACACAATTCAGGCAGAGGTGACAGAGGGCTCTGAGGAGCCTGATGCCCCCCAGGCCACCGTGAGTCCCCAGGAGGAGCAGCCTGGCAGGTGAGATGGAGGGCCGTGTTGAAAAGATGGGCTGGAGTGACCTTGTAATATTGTTGTTTCTTATCTGTCATCATGGTGTTTGTATAGTGATATCAATCAATTTAAACAGGGAGACTGTGAGTGTGTCAGGTTTTGCCAACAAAACTCTCTACAAGGAATATAAAACCTGAGATCACATTTTGAGGACCAGACAATGTTTCTGCTGTGAGGCAAATTACTTAATGAACATACTAATTGATAACTTTTGTTGTTGCAAATTTATTCATTTTGTAGTAGTTAAAAAAAGGTAGTTCCTCCTTTTTCAGTCTGGCATGAAAAGCTCTATAGTTCATAATATGAGCTGGCTTAACACGTTAAAGCACATTTAACAGCCTCTGTTATGAATCAGACACAATCCTGTCTTTTGTTCTGCCTAACTTCTAGCAGGAAGCCACTATGAAACAAGCCCTGAGTGACAGGTTTAATATAACCAGTGACCAGTACACTTAAACAACGGTTCCCCTAGAACAGGCTGAACATTTAAAGCTTCGTGGTCATAAGGGGAAGCAGTGGTTTAATTTAACAGGAAAGAGTCAGGTGAACTCACCAGCTCACAGTAGGTCCAAAAAGGGACAGAACTTTTGAATGTGCCAGAACCAAACATTCGAATAAAGAATAAATAAGCTTCATTTATATATTAGTAACACTTTGCTTGAGTTCCCAGTCCAGCATGAGGCTCAGACAATGTTACCAAGTTTAAGCTTAAGTCAATCTGTATTTTACAATAAAAGTCTGTAAGATTAATGCATGATTTATTTTGTTTTTTAGTTTTTTGCTTTGTTGGTAGAAGCTTCTTATTGTCTCTAAAGCAATTAGTTTCTTAGGCTGGGATAAAAATACAAAATGGACAGTTGAATGAATATTTCAATGAATATAATATCCTGTAATATCCTGATTCCAAATTACAGTCCCATCTGTGTCGTTGACTGTGTTGTTGCAGTGAGTTAGTTGATAAGAACTTCATGGCTGCTTGTCATTTTCTGAAGGATCGCATGGCCGAGGTCACCGCCCCAAATAATGAGATGGTAAGCGGTCAACTTTGATGTCTAACCTCAAAATATACAGTGAAGGTGTTGATGTCATTTGACTAATGCTGGTGAGATATGTATGATAATATGTTATATTCATATTGGAGACATGAAAGAGAAGAACCATTGGTTTGTTGCCATGGACAATGGTCAAATTTAACTAAGGCAGCAAATTTTGTTCAAATATAGTTTCAGCCAAAATTGACCAATCAGAATCAAGCATTCCAGTGGACTGTGCAATAAAGCAGTTCTATCAATATGTTCCAAATCTATATGTTCAAAAGTGAATTTGCTCTTTTTTATTGCATTTAACATTTAAATTAATGCACTTTTCCACCAATATAAATGTGATAATCTAATACATTGACTTAAACCCACTTCTTACCGTGTGAACGTCAGAGGCAGGTTCTGATGGTGCTCTATCAGGACTGGTTCCGTGTGTCCAGTCAGAGGGACTCACAGGCTGATACAGTCACTCTGTACCTGAGGGAGGTGGGCTTCCACACCCCCACCCTTCTGCGCTATATAGTGAACCTGGCTGATGGAAACGGCAACATGGCGCTTCACTACAGCGTGTCCCATTCCAACTTCTCTGTGGTCAAACTGTTATTAGACACGGGTAAGAAACACGCAAGTTCGCATGTGAAACAAGATGACTTTAAAGTAATAATTATTTCAGTTTTTGACACTCTTAATATCTAGAGAGCAGATTGGCTGATGGTCAATTTAGTTAATTTATAATGACCACTAGAGAAAATCTGTTCTTAACAATTTAATTCATATTTTAAGCATAACAATTTAATACAAAATAATCAAATAATGATCCATGTTATCTCAGCATGATCTGAGAATGTTCCAAAGAACATCTTTATGTTCTTTAATGGAAGCTAGGCAGAAAGTATTGTTTTTACAAGAGTGCAAAGTGTTAACAATTTGATTTATTGTTTATTGTTGGAAACGAACGGTGTTAAAAGTTTCAACATTTTCATATCCCAAAATGCTCTTTGATTGTATTTTTATCAGGGCTGTGTGAGGTGGACCAGCAGAACAAGGCCGGCTACACTGCTATTATGTTGGCCTCTCTCACTGCGGCAGAGAGCCCTGAAGACATGGAGGTGGCTCAGCAGCTACTGAAAATGGGCAACGTCAACGCACGAGCCAGCCAGGTACACACGGCAACATGGCACAATATTCTGTACTGCAGCAAACACACAAACACTTACCGAATGCACCTTAAACAACATGAGCATAAACAGGCTAAACCTTCTGTCTGTTTGTGTGCATTTATTTACCCAACAACAATCAGTCTGAGAAACATTGAATCCCTGCCCATCAGAGCATAATTTTCATACATGCTTTTCATACAGAATAACTTTTGTGAACTGTATTGGCACACTTTTTTTACATGCAGTGTGTACACACCAACTGAACGGCCAATCAGAATCAAGTTTTCTAGAGAGCCATTGTATAGATAATTATCTCATTTTTAAGCATTCTTTAATTTGGCTTTGCAAAAGTAAGTCAACAGCGGATGGTAAATAACTGCTGAAGAGGGTTTTTGGAGCTGTGACATTGTGTTTATTTACAAATGTTAATAAGTGTGCAGCACTTAATGATTAAGGGCTGTGAAATATACTGTTTTATCTACCTGTCATCACTCTCCACCAGTCAGGGCAAACAGCTTTGATGCTTGCCGTCAGTCATGGGCGGCTCATGATGGTGCAGGTTCTCCTGGACTGCGGGGCTGATGTGAACCTACAGGATCAGGACGGTTCCACCGCTCTGATGTGTGCCTGTGAGCATGGCCATACTGAGATAGCCAAAACACTGCTGGAGACACCAGATTGTGACACGTCACTCACAGATAAGGTGAGACAGCAATACAATGTATTGAACCTTAGACGAGTGGTAACACACATACTGATTAAATGCAGGCCTTTCTGTTCACGTTTGTCAAGTACATAAGTGTGTATGTAAATGAGACCTACAGTTAATTCTGATGAGCTTTGTATATAAAAAAAGAAAGAATCATTTTGGGGAGAACGAGGCAGTAGGTTGAGTCTTCAGAAAATGCAACACTGCTGCTCGGTGGTCAAATATGTTGTTGCAGTTTCTGGTCCTTTTTTTTATTAATCATCTACTTTAAAAAAGCAATAATAATTAATAGAATTACATGTAGGACGTGCAGGTAGGACAAATTATTAATTGAGCAGCAAATAATTAAAATGATAACGCAAAGTTTAGTTCCAACTTGCCTGAAGACACCTGCCTGGAAGTTTGCTTGGAAGTCTGCTGACTAAGACCTTGATTAGCTGGTTCAGGTGGGTTTGATTAGGGTTGGAGATAAACTCTTCAGGTCACTAGAGGCCCTTCGGAAGGAGGATTGAAAACGGAGTTGCTTTATTTGGGAAAACTTTTTGAGAAATGATTTGGGAAACACTGTTTTACTGTGTCTTTGTTATGTTACATGTGCTTAGTATGGTAATGATAGTAAAGTATAATTGCATGCAAGTAACCCTAAACCAAACCCAAATTCTAACCCTAACCCTATAGTAAGTAGAGGTTGTTAAAGGTCACCTTAAAATAAAGTGCAACCCTTTAATCTATCATAAATAGCTTTGGAGTTCATCTAACACATCTTTAGTTTATTTGATCAAAGTGAGATGTTTAGTACCAGTTTAGCCTGTAGCAATGAACTCTTAACTCACTTACATTTAACTTTTCCCCTCTGTCACTACTATAGGATGGAAACACAGCTCTTTCAGTAGCCGTGAAGGCCTCCAACTCTGATATAGTGGACCTTCTAAACGCTCACAGTGATGAAGCCGTAGCCACAGATCCTACAGCTCCACTCTGAATGCAAATGCCTTGCCTTCATTTCCATCTGGTTTATCTTTCTACTGCCTCAAACTGCCTTGTTGGGCCAACAGTCAACAGCAGAGAGACAGCTTGCCAGTCACGGCCAATGAGAAATGCACTTCTGAAATCAAAGTTGCCATGGTTACGGGGGGACCAATGAGGGCGAGCGTCCCCAAATCTGTCCTGAAGCACAGCTACTGTATCTATTTTCAAGATATTAAGTTTGCTTGGAACAGGCGTGATACATTGTTACATGTCTGGCCCTCTATTTGCAGGTAACGTGATTATATTTATGTGAGGCGATCAAGCATAATCTATGAATGTTATTAAAATAAATGATCAGATACACATTTATTTTAATTGCACTTTACTCTAACGTTTCCCCTGGGGTGTATCTAAGGCTCGTCTTAGCATAACCTGATCGGTCTTCCTATAAATACGTTTTTGATTCAGGACAAGTACAGAACCATTTCTCGTCATTGAATTTGACCTCATTGAGTTTATGACATCTTCCCGTCCTACCCGTTTTTTCCCGTTAGAAAATTGAGGAGTGGAAGATTTTTCAACTTCAATAGCAAAAATTCCAGCAAGCTGGAACTTGTCTATGACCATAATTATGTCAAAGTTTCCTGTATGATGTAACCAGTTGCAATATTACCTCTTTTTTCATTAAAACATCCCATCGTGCAAAATTAAACAAAGATTTACACACAAGTTTAAAAGCTCCTCAACAGACACAGAATTAAGCAGCACATGATGATAAACTGAACTACAGCCACATTTTCTGTACATTATAATAAAGAGAGATGTTTAATGACAAATCAATAACTCAGCTGGACAATGTATAAATCTATATATGTACTGTATACTGTGGGAGGTGCTGTGAAGTCATACCCTGAAATGTAATGATTATTTATTTCTAATGCTATATTTTTGAGTATTTACAAGTATATGCATGGATGCAATATTGACTAAATAAAAACATGCATTTTGTATGTTTCTTCTGTGTGGTTTGAAAACATATTTTCCCAATACATCTGAATCCTTTGAAAAATGTAACACAGGTTGTTAGCATCTCAATAGTTTTTTTTGGAAAGATCTACAAAGGCCCAAAACACTATTTTTCTCAATTCACATATATGGAGTAATCTGTTAAGAAAGGATCACATTTGCAATGTGTTGTACACACACACACACACACACACACACACACACACTTGCATACTACTATTTTACTTTAATTTTTGCAAAATTGTAATTTTTTCTTTTTTTTTCTCAAAACTTTTCTAAATACAGTTTTTAAATACAAAACATTCTTAAAAACAGCTCATAGTTAGAACATAACAACAGATACTAACATGAAAACAGGTTTACAGGTTTAGTAGGTTTAGGTTAGTTAAATCACTTTTAGGTTCAAATTCCTCAAACTCTGGTTAATGTGGTACACACACACACACACTTTCACATATTATTTATATATACATATTGTGGCAAATGTATATGTAAAATTAAATGAGGAAATGAATCTTAAATATCAGGAAGCTGTATCCTGGAGGTGTGAGATCCTGGAGGTTGAGATGTTTGGGTGGAGATACCTCCACCTTAACATTATAACATAGTGTTCAATGTAACGTTTTTATTGACTCACTCACTGGTCAAACTTGCTTGATTTGTTCCACTCCTGTTTTTGTTCTAACCTTTATAAATCTAATCTCGTAGTTCTTTACCTCATTTCTGTAAGACTGACTGTTGATTCGTGCTCATCATGTGGCTGCTGTTGGGACTCTGTCTCTCCTCTTCGCTCATCCACTCAGGTAATAATTTCTGACTTGTACAGAAAATGAATATTGAAAGCAATAAATGACCATTAAAATATGTTTCAGGCTAATGTTTTTGTAATTTGTTGTAATTGTTGTGATTAACAGTTCAAATGCTGAAGTGTCACGTGAGTGGTTTAACTGGTCAGACCTCAACTCTGACAACCTGCCCTGCCAACCAGTACTGTGCTATTATAAAGAGCAATGTAGGTTAGTTGTTAACTGCACTTATTTCACACTTATCACTTTATCTAAAATATTATTCTTCCAATTACTACTAGAAATTGTAAGATTTTCTCGTTTTAGCAATGTAATATTACATTTGTGTATAAAAATATATAAATATCTTTAAACAATAAATTTGTCTCCTGGTTTTTAGGTGGTTCATCAAATGTTGCTCAGTCTTGTGTGTCAGCTTTGACGTGCTATTCCCTCACAACAAGCACTATATCATATAATCTTGGGTATTTTAATATGACTATTTCATGTTGCAACACAGACGGCTGTAACAATGGCAATCTGCCCGGTAAGTGTATACTATACTGTTCACCATATAGATGTTCACCATATGTAGATATACTGTACATATATAGATCAAGTCTTGTATGTATATACATATATATCTATATACTAATATTTACACATTTACATACATTCACATACATTCTGTACAGAACAAAGTGAAGTCCCGAATGGATTGAAGTGTGATTCATGCAACAGCCCAACAGACACTCAGTGCACGACCCCTCTGACCTGTGTGGGAATCCAGACCTGCTGCTTAAATTGGAATGGTACACTAACTTACTGAATTACTGTTTCTTTTGGTGATGTGGTGGGATGTAAGACTATTGATGACAAAAAAAAACATTTAAAATAAGTTGAGAAAGTCACTCAATAAGTTATTTTTTACGTACATTAGCTATAAGATGGAGCTGATAAAAATGTGCATTTATGTGTGTTTTATTAGATTTGCCATCGGACAGTGGATCTGCTGATATACAAAATGGCGGAATGAAGGGCTGCGCCTCAAAAAATTTGTGTGGACTCTCAACATCTGCCAATTCTGGGGCAAAAAGCACATATTGGAATAACTTTAGTCTTCTACCGATGATTCTTATTACTGTCACGGTGTCAAAGCTGGCTAGCTAGTTTCTAGTGCATAAATAACACCAAGGTCATATAATCTTTTATAATTGATTGTAAGACATTACAAGATTTGCCAAGGTGTGAACAATGTTTAATTTTATCTACGTGAAAACAAATATGATCATGTCCCACTAATATTCAGACAATAAACTGATGGGTTTGTAATGGGTTTGTAATGGTTGATTTTTAAAATATTACATTGTGATGCTGCCCAAATTAAGTAAAAAATTAATATCTGAATGCAGACAAAATGCAAACCAAATAAAGTCAATATATCGAAAATGATAACAATGCCATTTGGTGTTTTATTCTTCCAAATTTGACCTTTTTTCTGAATGATATCATTTCAATGTTTCGAACGTCATTTATTGCATGTTTACAAAATTCACTTTTAAAAATGAAGGTTTATCACAGCTTTGCCATAGTAGAACCATTTTTGGTCCCTTAAAGAGTCTGATTCCAAGGCAACAAACATACTGATTAAATGTAGGTGTTTGTAATGTATAAGAGTCCACCAAATACATGAATGTTTATGTAAATGAGACCTACAGTTAATTCTGATGAGCCTTATATTAACCTTTCATAAGCACAATTTCATTAAGAATAGGACCATAGTTTGAGTTCTTTAGGTTAGAAAAATGCAACACTGTCCCTTAGTGGTCAAATAAGTTGTTGCAATTTCTGGTCATGCCTTAATTACCTCTTGGTCTATTTTTCCTATTAATTATTTACTTCTAATAAGAAAAATAAATCGTCATGCCTGCAGTGAGGTAATATAGGTGTTTTTTTTTTTTAACTATAAGCGTCACACTGGAAGTCAAACCCACAACCTTTGCACTGCTTAAGCAATGTTCTACAGTCAAGAACACCAGTAACTTAATTATATGAAGGGTGATCAGGTTATACTAAGACAAGCCTTAGAAACTCCCCATGGGAAATATTAGGGCAAAAAGTGCAAAAAATAAAACAAATAATAAATGTGTGTTAAAAAAAGCTTTTTGTTCAGCACAAATGTATTCAATATACCTGCAAACAGAAGGCCAAAACAAACACAAATGTACCATATATTTCGTCTGGGTGATTCTAAGGCTTGTCTTACTATAACCTGATGAATATGTTTCTCATTCAGAACCAGTACAAAACAATTTCTCATTATCTGATTTCTGTATGTACGACATCTTTTCTTCTACCTTTTTCTTTTGCTATAGAAACTGAGGTGTGGACATGAACTGAACATGTTTTACAGCATTATTAGTGGTAATTCATAGCCTCAAGCAAATGGTCACGACAGCGAACCCTTTTCTGACATTACACTGAAACTGTAGCTTATATAATATGTCATATATGTAGGATACATTAAATTTGAATACATTAAAATGTCTATAAGTGAAAAACATTAACATATGAATTGCATTTTACAAATATTGTTATATGACAAAATTCTCTTAATAAATGTTAAATAATAAAAACTCGACTGTATTTCAAACGGCATAAATAATGTTTAGAGAGTGCGCTTGGATAGGAATATAATTGTAAGCTATAAATCATTTAAAAAACCTTACAAATACTTTGAAAAGTATGGTGAAGTTTTGAAAGGAATGGGGTGTGTGATGTAACCACATTAATGCCATTAGGAAGACGTACATACACACAGTTTGGTTTCTATGGTTTCCAAATACATGAAAGTGAAAGTGACATGTTTTTGTCAGATATGATTACCCATACCTGAAATGTGACCTCTGCATTTAACCCATCACAAGTGAGGAGTGAACACACACACACACACACACCCAGTGGGCAGCTATCACTGCAGTGCCCGGGGAGCAATCGGGGGTTTGGTGTCCTGCTCAAGGGCACTTCAGTTGCTCCCTGCCGGCACTTGAATCAAACCAGCAACCTACTGATTACAAGTCCCACCCACTAACCAGTAGACCACAACTGCCCACATTATGATTTTATACTGTACAAATTGTATACTTATCCCCCAACCTTTACAGAAACCTTTCTGCATTTGTTCTGCAAAACATTGTTTGTTATGTTTCATAATTTCCCCCTGGCTCCCAAAATGTAGGTGTGTGTGACTTTTACCGTCATTGTAACGGCATCTGGAAACACAAAAACATGCGTGGTTACATATTTAAATGAAGACATTGCATACACTCCTATTGTGTAACAGAGGAAGTATTTTTATTTCCACCCTAACATAAAAGAAAATTACGTCTATACACACGTTGGTTCAATTTTTGTGGTATATAATGACCCACTGGTCAAACTTGCTTGATTTGTTCCACTCCTCTTTTTGTTCTAACCTTTATTACTCTAGTCTCATAGTTCTTTACCTCATTTCTGTAAGACTGACTGTTGATTCGTGCTCATCATGTGGCTGCTGTTGGGACTCTGTCTCTCCTCTTCGCTCATCCACTCAAGTAATATACCGTTCATAATTCATAATTCATGTACAGGAAATGTTTATAAGGCACTGGACTGAATCTCCATTTTCAATTTCACGAAATTGTTTTAATGGTTGTGATCAACAGTTTAAATGCTGAAGTGTATGGATAATTCAAAAAGTCTGAACTCATCCTCCGAACTGGTAACCTGTCCTGCTAACCACCAGTGTAGTCTTGGAAAGGTCAATCTAGGTTAGTTAAAAACGTTTTTTTTTTTGTTTTTAACAAAAAAAGCACTCTATGCACAGCTAACTCTAAATCCTTTGTTTTTCTAACTGAATAATTCTCGTATAGAGACTTATTCAGCTATTTACAGGTCCTGCCTACCAACTGAATTGGTACCAAATTAACTTTGGGTATGTTCATTCGACTATTACATGCTGCAACACTGATGGCTGTAACAGTGGCAATATGCCTGGTAAGAATAATCCAATATTTATACCAATATATTTACTCTCACTGTACTAAAACATTGTAACAACTATATGCACTGCGAGTTAAATAAATAACATGGTTGTAAATACGAAATACGTTAGTTCAATTTGCACTTTTTTTCACTAGAACACAATGGTCCTCTGAATGGACTGACGTGTGACTCGTGCAAAAACATGACAGACAGGAAGTGCACCACCCCCCTGTCCTGTGTGGGAATCCAGGACCGATGCATCAATACGACGTACATGACAAGTAAGTTATAAGAACGCATTTATGAAATAGAAACAGGTGTAAAAAACTAAATTTGCACAAGCACAGCTTGTTACGTCTACAGTAACAAGTAACATTCAAACACATTAAAAAGTTAAAACGTCATGAAAACACAATACATATAAAAGGTAAAATGGTAAAGCAGTTGGCTTTATTTACACTGTAATTTTTTTATTTATAGTGTAAATAAAGGAATTAGGAGGCTTCAGGAGAAAGTCAGATCATAATAAACAAAAAGTATGTTGGGATTAAGGGAATCTGAATAATTTAAGAAGTGTTTAGGTCAAATAAACAGCAAAGTCAAGTCGAAACAGGTGAGAAAGGTTTAACAAATATTTATTTGTTTGCTTCTTTGCTTAACAAAGAAAATGTCACCCACTTCCCTACTACTGTTTGATTCAAAACAAAAGAGAAGAAACTACATTTCTACACTAAAATACACAGCAAAAACAACAAACAGGATTACATTGATTATATATAGGTCAATATCCACAAATCAAACTATATATAAAGTTACACACAGTATAGAATTATCTCTCAGAACAGCCATCATTCTTTCTGCTTAAAACCTGAGTCTTCTCCATCAGTGATGAGGGACAGGATAGGGATAGACACAGAAAAAGAACTGCATTTCCCAGCATGCAACACACTCAATACAACATATTCACTTCACACAAACAACAATAAAAAAATATACATTCAGGACCGTAACAAATTCCTAGTGTTTGTTGGTTTTAAGCAGATACAGACAAATTGTTTTATAATACAGACAAATAATTACCAGAGAAAGACACTTCAATTGTTGTTGTATAAGATAAAGCTGATGAAAATTTGTGTTTAAATGTTTTCAGGTTTACCTTTGTTTAATGGAAGCATCAGTATGACAGCTACGACACCCCTATACAAGGGCTGTATCTCAAGAAATCTTTGTGAAATGCCATTAAATATCACCGGGAATGTAACCCTCAGCTGCTATAATAAAGGGAACTTAAACACAAATACTACCCCCACCTACACTAGCACTTCTAAACCTACATCAGCTTCTAAACCAGGAAACAAAAGCACATCTTTGCTGAGAGACCACAACTTCAGTCTTCTACTGTTGAGTCTTATTTGTGTCATTTTCTTAAAGTAGATAAAATGTACTTATTTTTTCTTTTTTCCCTTTAATTGCTTTAAATGCCTTTAGAAATTGGGAACCTTTAAAAATGAAAAAAGTATGGAGAATAAAATGGTCTTATGGAAATACATTTTGCATCTAATTGTATCTTATTTGTTTCTCTGATTTTAATAAATGACCGATAAATTGAATTTAAAATTCAATTTGATATAATATTACAAAAACAATGTGTAGCCTGTACAAAGGCAGTATCGACCACAATTGTTTAAAGCTTTATGCATTATGGCTGCTTATAATGCTATGTACATAACCAATAAAAAAATGAAGTAAAAATAAGTGGTTTGGTATTAATTGTACATTAAGGTAAATCATGGAAAAGACTATTATAAAAGGGGGCGGAGCTTTGAGCAACAGGGCAGCGTGAGAGATTGTGAAACAACCCTAACACTAAACTAAGCTTTGATTATATACACAAGCATATACATATAAACCAGATGACCATGTCATCTATGAATACACAGAACTTCACAGTTACATTGTTGACTGTGTTTCTGATGTAGTTGTCTGTGCTGATGTGAATATTTTTAGTTGCTTTGAATAAAAGCATGTGTTTAATAATTAATTGTAAAAAAGAATAACTAACTAAAAGAAGGTAACAATAATGTTCGATTTGTTATTTGTAATATGTTAGTTAATGTTTTAGGTCTGACCATTGCTAACATACAGCCTTATAGTGTTATATAACAAAAACAGAATGTGAAATGGTTCAGAAACATAAACAGCTTTTTACCAGGTTTTGCATTACAATACATTGCACAAAGCACCATGTTTCCTAAAGAAATGCTTTTATTGCATAAACTGTCATTAAGACGTGTCTCTCCAGAGGAACATTGAGTTCACTAAATACTTTCTCAGCCAGTCTAGCGCTTTGATTTGTTTCATGCCCCAATCTGTTGTTTTATTTGTTATAGATGAGGACTCAATATATTTTTTATGTCACACTATGGAGGCTTTTACCATAAATTATACAGACACACTAAGCTCTCCATTTGCAGGACAGATGTTATTTTTTACTGAGAGAAAAAACAGGGCCTGCTTCATAATTTAGAGGTCATGCTGTCCAGACCCAAGAATAAATAAATAACAAATAAACATGCAAACAAACAAAAAAATCAGTTCACACACCAAAACGTCTCCTGAGTTTTGTACACACGCACAACTAAACATGTTCCACATAAAGGCCATTTTTTTTATATAGGGTATAGCATATACATATTACATCTACACAATAAAAAGGAAATCGGTTTGTATACATATTGTATGTGTGTTTGTGCTTAAATCTAGAACACACAGCCAGTCAAACAAAAATCAATAACATTTTGGGGTTAAACATCAAATTTGGGGTGAGAAAACAGCTTGCTTACTACTGTACATCAGTGCACAGTGGATATCCCAGGTTTAAACCCAGCAATCCCATAAAATGTGCATGAATGTGGCTGTCAAAGTAACAAGACACCATGTATCTCTCTCCTGACAGTGAGGATGTCTTGAGATTGTGTGTGTCTCTCATTTACTTATTTATGATGAGAATATTTAGACACTAGAGGGTGTTTCGTACCTGTTATCCTTTAGATAAGGACTAGACAAATATATTTATGTACATATGTGACTGGATTGTGTCTTTAAAGAGTTCAGAGCTTAGAAAGTTTTCAAAGGCCAGAAGGAAATGTGTACATATTAAATGTTATTAATGGATTTTTTATTATGAATAATAAAAAGGACAGAGGTCTTTATCAAACAGACAGATTTAATCATTTTCTACACAGGTCTTCACTGGGATTTTAAATGTTGGATTAATAAAGTCATTTGGTTGTTGTGCGCATTATTCTGTCATCATAGTCTTGTTTTTCGCCAGATGAGAGCGCTGTTCTCAAACAAAACCAACATTTTAAAAGACTGCCAGTCTACGAATGTACGTTTTCCTTATTGTTAGTGCGACCGATCTAGTAAAAAAACAAAGAAATAAAGTCTACTAGTAAGTTTCCTAGTAGATTCTTCTAAATTGGTTAAAGATTTTTAAGGCTTCTTACACGTGTGTAAATAATGCGATATGATTATACAGTATCTAACCATGCGATTTTAATGTCAAGTTTTAAAATATAATGTTTGTAAAGGCTCTGCATAGTCAAAATAAATAAAAGGCTTTGAAAAATGAACTAGACGTGAATTTGAAATATCTTAACCGGCTAATTCACATATAATCTTTATATAATCTTAGTTGCATATGTCTCTAGAAACGGTGTTCTGGCCCTCCGCCAAGGACGCGCAAGAAGCGCGGGCACGCGCTGACAGCTGTCACTGTGGCCTGCAATAATGCAGATGGTCTAACCTGAGATGCAATGAGACAGTCAGGTTAAACTGACTTTATTTAGGCCCATGTAAACTTTAAACAGCTATTGCTGGTCATTTTTTTATCAGCACAGACCTAACTGTAATACATGGGGTGTGTTATACTGGCCAAACTTGACTGCTTGGTTAAATAAATCCACGTTTTGTTAACTGTAAAGGCTGTTGATGTCTACCTACAGTTGAATTTGTGTGTAGCTTGCTGTTGTTGTCATTCTGTAGTGTTTTCTGTTTTTTTCTGTTTTCTATTTTTGCACTAACCATCTGCTGTATGTACAGATGTAGGAACACAGAAAGTGAGAGAGAGACTTAAAGAGTCAGAGGACCGGCGATTGGGGCAGGATGCAAGAGGAAAGATACGGGCCTGAATATAAGGGGGGTCACGGGGGCCAACAGCGTTGTAAGGAGAGGACACGGGACTGGGAAACTGATACGAGGAACCTGAGAGATCAAAAGGAACATCAGATGAACAGAAGAGAAGAATAAACAGGTAAAGCCTAAATGATGTAATCAGTAGAAATGATTATTCACACAGATTTTAATCTAAAAACAATCCAATAAAATCAAACAGCAAAAACACGGGATAACAGAACAAGATGGAAAAACTGATAAAACAATAGCAAAAAAAATCAAATGTTAAGTATATATAAGCATATATATATATATATATATATATACACATTCACTTTTGTGTGAAGCAGAAAGTGCTC
>JAZGTK010012373.1:0-14982 GCA_036877625.1 Ambastaia sidthimunki
AAAACAAGACATCAAACACGCTGGAAAACTAAAAGTCCATACAGATCTAATGCCATTAAAAAGGCCTAAATTAGTGAACAAACTTTTATTATTTGCATTTGTTCAGGTAAAGAGTTGCCGTTTGAATAGAATTGCTACAGTTTTACAAGAGGAAAGATCAAACAAAACTATCCACCAACATTACATTACAATTTCCAAAAACATAATATAATGCCCAAAAGCATGTTATGTTAGCAAAGCATACAAACAGGTTTCTGTGGGTAACTAAAGACAAACGCTACATGACTTTTCTAAAATGCTTTAGCTGAATCCTTGTAATAAGAAAAAATGTAAAAAAAAATGTAGGCAGAACAAACATTTGAAGAAATTAAAGAACTGATTTTGTGGAAAAAAAAATGGAAACTAAAAAATAAAAACTATTGAAAAACTATTTTAATACATTGTGGCCACACAAATGACCTGAAGATGGTTTTAGCTGTGGGTTTCATATGCATACTGCTTTATTTTTGAAACTCTCGCCGTAAAGAGCACATGGCTGGGTTTTTAGGCGAGGGCTGCCACCCCTATTTTTTCTGCTTGTGTCCGGAGCCATACTTAAAGGGCCTAAATTGGTTGCAGATGTTTGCATAGAAAAAGGCCTTCAAATAGGTACAACGTGAAATGCTGCTAGATCTGAGAGCCTCAAAGCAACATTTCAGGGAAACACAAGTTTCATAACTGGACTGGGAGGGAAAATCTTGCTAAGCAGTGCTGCCTCTCCTAGAGAAGAAATTGTCTAACAATCTATGAGGCAATAAGGTTAAAGGGCTTGGAAGGATAACACCCAATATTTGCATGATCACTTTATCTATCCAAAAGCAAAAGTAGCTTAATGCTCTCAATCTGTGTTAGATGTCTCACTTCAGTTATTTACTGGGAGAAATCCTGAGCACATGTCCACAAACACACACTTCACACACAAACTTCAAAGGACTTAGCATCCAGATGTCAGCTTGACTTTGTTTAACACTGTTGAAACATGAAAGGACCTTATAATTTATATGAAAAATAAATAGAATTAAATATCATTTAATTCAAACGTTAAAATACCTAATTATTTATTACATGCTGTACACAGCATTATGTCTATGTAGCATTAACCTTTGACTTTGGGAAAATGTATTTTACTTTTTAAAAAGGGACAAATGAATTTCCAAAGCAAAATATTATGGAAAGAGAGATTTGCTGATTTTGATACCAAACAATAAACAGTAAGCGTAAACCAAATAGCAGACAAATGTTTACATCTTTAAAACAATGGCACTCTATTGCCATGGTAACACTTTATAATAGCATTAATTGCAGCAACCACTGTAGTATGTTATATAGAAAACAGTAATGAAAGTAAGAGTGTATATTTAACTTATATAAAAAAACCTTAAGCATTAATGTTTAATAATAACATATTAATTCAAGATATTATAAAGTGTTTTAAGTATTTATACCCATTATAAATTGTGTCTCTTATAAAATTCACTGTATCAGCAGTAATATTAGGAGATAAACTTCTGTCATTTACATGCCCATTCAGTCTTATCGGTTAAAACAGAAAAGTTCTGTTGCATAGATCATGAAACCTAAAGCTATTAGTTACCAATAACCTATATAACAGCGTGAGTGATGACTTTACAGTCTCCTGTGGGGAGTTATAATGTAATGGGAATATAACGGTACAGCCGGACGACCGGAGTCTATATCCTGGACAGCCCGAAGCATGTAGGTTAAAATATAACTACTGATGGATTGGTTCAGTGATTTATGATTTATTATTAAAAAATAATACGACATAATTCTGTATCTGATGCTAGAAAAAAGGTAAAAAGCATCGGTTTGACAATAACGGCGGAGAATCAACAAGTCCAAACTTATTATTATGCATTATTATTATCGTCTGCGCTTTTATCGCGCCTCATCGGTAAAAAGCATTTCTTTAAGCTGACCGGTTATTGACAATAAAACGACTGGAAGCGCAAAATAAGAAGTAAAAGAGGACTTACCCTGAGTATAAACGAAGACGCAGAAGTTGCAAGAAAGAAGCAAAATGATTATCTCAAAACAGACATACATCTTATTGAAATCCTAAAGTGCATGGTGAAGTCAAACGCAAACGAGACACGGGCTCCATGAGACCTCTCCTAACAGGAGACACACGAGAGTGTTTGTGCGGCGAGTCCGCACGCACAGGCCGCACAGAGGAGACGCTGAGCGCGGAGCTGGAGCTCTGAGCATGTGCGGATGGAGGACTGGAGGAAGCAGCGCCGTGGATGGAGGAGGGCTGGGTTAACGGAGCCATGAGAAATCTCCGCACTTATACCGTTATGTGCCCGAGGGGTGGGGTAGAGGGCGGCCACATGAGAAAAAGAAGGCTTAAAAAACTTTTAAAATCTTAAATTGATTGTATTGCTTTAATAAACGCTGAATATAGACTTCATGAGCTAATGAAGTCTATACACTCATATTCGATGAAGCAACAGTATGTTTGGGAGGGTAAAGAAATTTGCGAGGGCGTCCTACTCATTTTTGCCTCTACGTTCAACCAACTGGTTCCAAGGTCATTTTTAGTTTATTAAACTCAAGCACATTAACAATGAACATGTTCCACAAAATGTAAATTTTATCAAAACTTAAATTTTAGTTTAAACACTTTGAAAGGTTTGTAGTTGTGCCAACCTAATAAATATTATAAATACTTTGGTTGACATTTCCACCGTTTTAATTGTGTCAAAAACAGACAGGCAGAAAGCCAGATACACAAACAGATAGCTTTACTATGCAATGCACATGTTTACCATGTTGGGCTCTAGAACACAATGGAACTTTTATACTGTCCCACAAACATCCCACATCCAGTTTATAAAATGTTATTTATAAGTGAACAGTACAGTGATGTTCAGAATGTATATGCAAAACAATGTCTTATTTAAATCCATCAGTATAGTATTCAAGAGCTGAAGACTATGTTTGCTAATAAAAACACCCACAATATAACAACAATACAGGCATAGAGAATAAAATGAAGTCCAATTTTCTCTGATTCAAAAGGCAAACTTTGAATTTAGTGATTCCTAAATTAAAGCCAGCGGTTACAAATACAAAGGGACTAATGTTTCAGCAGTCCTGGATGTAAGGCCCAGGGCTATGGCAGGAACCACCACGGCTATTCTTGTCCATTAAGCGGATGAGACAGCCTATTATATTCAGCTGAATGCTGGGCATTTGGTCAGTGCCCAACAGTTCGACACATGAAAAAAATAATACAAAACAACAAAAATATCAGCTAAATCAAAATATTCAACAAACCCACCCTGAGATTGATTAGAAATAAATCCAGATATTGTTTAAACGAGGGCTTGTGACATCTGTATGCGATTCACATGACACTTCGAACCTTTGACCTGCAGTATCCTGCTCCTTAGGCCAAAATGTGAGCAATTATATTAGAACACAGATGTCCACTGTGGTTTCCCAACTGCACATCTGATGAAGACTGGAGGGTAAAAATATGATCTCTGACCTTATCACAATCAGCTCTGATTTGTCACAAGCTGTGCCTTAAAAACAAAAACATGAGAGAGAAGGATAAATATGCAGAGATATGCTGGAAAAATAGAGGTTGATAATATCTCTGGGCTATCAAGGCTAGCTTGGATCCTGCCAACATTATAAATAAGTGCACATAATGCATAATACATTTCAGGCATTTACCTTTAGCATGGGCCGGTGGAGCTATAATTTAGATATGCATTGTGTTGGCATACATCTTACGGTTCAACGTGTTATGTGGGTTGAATTATTTTGCACTTTTGGTCAGCCCACTTCATCAAAATAAGTGCATAGCAAGGTAATGACACCCTATTTGAAGCCGGACATAGTTGATATATCTTGAGGTAATTACAGTAGGTGTTCCACACGGAACTAAAATTGGAAGAAAATTGAAGACCTAAATTACTTTTTGTACGCAAATAACTAAGTCATATTTAATTAGTTACTTTATAACCGCCATGCAGGAATTGCCATGGGGTCCCTCCTACATCTATGGGTTCTTCTAAAAATCGTATGTTGCTTTAATTACCCCTCACAATTGAAACGTTTGGCTTTGTTGTGGCCGTATGCAAGATTTAGCTTAAAAGAGTCAAAGGGACCGTCGGGAAACGACACTAATTCTGCAATGTGGTTTACACATGCACAGTCGCTCACCCATTATTTGTAGAAGGCCACCATATGAAGCTCCAACTATATTTAACCACACAAACCACACATGAAAGTCAACTGTAACCTTTATTACCCTAATGAGACTAACCTCTCTAATCCCTGGTTTGCTAATCACAGAGCGCTGTACTAATGAACACGCAGCTGGCTGTATATAAATGTACTGAAATCTCAGAACGATAAGAGAGAAAGTGACAGCACAAACTGAAGGCCTCCTGCTGGACAAAGCAAGCAATGATCCATACATATTTTATCATTAACTGTATGTGGCTGGCTTATAGCACTTATATAAAAGAGATTATATTAGATTCATTCTGTTAAGGTGCTCTGTGGAGGCCATTAATATTGCAATTGATATTAGAAAGGTGACAGTAAGACTGAGAGTCTACAGCACAAGGTCAGGAGATAAACAGGTCTGTGCACAGATACAGCAGAATCATTTTAAAAAGGGTATTTTTTTAGCAAAATATCTCAATTATTATGCTAATGTAGCTGCAACATTTTTTATGTTAAAATACAATCTCCTATATCCCAGATTAATGTTCAAGCTTTATTTATTCTTTAATGTATTTATCTAATCTAAAAATTATACAATTATAATAAACATTATCACACTAGTGACCAGAAACAGCAACATTGGCATAACCAATGGGATGAGTTTGGGGCATGACCACCTGTTTGTTCAATGAATGGCATACAGGGTGAGCTTTTAGTTAACTCTTTTAAAGGCAGTTGATTTTGTTGCAATAAATAATGTGAAAAGTACATTGCAAACATATGATTACAATATAAACTGAAATAAACAAATACTAATTCTTAAACTTAAGTGACATTAATGATATTTAATGTTCTAGCCTCTTGATTTAAGGCTGTCTTCTTACCATATTTTATTCAACATTTAAGTGTTGGGAAAAAGTACACATGCCGGACATTTATGATCGATTAATAATGTGTGTTGGTAGATGACATAACAGAGTGGCAATGCCAGTCTGAGGGTGGCAAACCTCATCAGCGTGCCCTCAAAAACAACCAAACCTCATGCCAACTCAGTGGCCACTGCCAACCATTTAAAATTATTCCCTCTGCCCCCTCCATGTTCCACGTTTGGAAGGTGAAAACTTTCCCAATAAAAAGCAGTTAGTTTGGTAGGCTGAAATGTTTCATGGTTTACCACTTACAACATTTTATGTCCAGAAAGTTTGTTCATAACCTCACACAATTGTTACATTGCATGCCCAGTTACTCTTCCAGATCCTTAGTATACAAATCTGTATCAACACAGATGCATTATGGGTAATATACAGGACAGTGTGTTGTTTATATCAAACTCACATACTGATGTACTTATGAAATAACAATGGTGCTATTGTATTTCCTGTAGACAGCATAATCAATTTTGAAAGCCTCAGTTCAGTTCTAAGAGTAGATTTGAAACGTGGCGGTTCTGTGGCATGACATTTGATTAGTTAAAATGGTGTAACCAAAGACCAAACACACATTTGAAAAAAGGGTTTTATTCAAAAAGACAAAAACAACTTTTTTTTAAGAATTTGATAGAACATGGTGATGTTGATGTTCTGTTTTGGCCTAAAATGACAGATAATGCAGAAACATATGACCAAAAATGGCCTAAAATGTAGGTGTACTGGATCTGCTTTATGAGAGCAGGTGAACTGCTTTATGAAATCAGTCATAAAATTCCATAATTCATTTGAACAGCTATAACCATAAGTCATCTAACATTTGTCATTGATGTGCGGTCACTGTATAAATAAAAATACTGAAATTAAATTAAATACTAACATAATAACAAATAAATGATGTGATTAGGAAAAGACCTTTGCTCTTTTGGAAAAATGAACACCAAAAAAATTACAATATGAAAAGTACAGTGCATCAAAATGGCATGGGTCCAATTCCCTTACATCCAACATTGGGCCAAACGACTAATACATTTTACATTCTACAAAGATGGCTTTGGCTGTACTAGTTCATGTGCCCAAATCCTGATATCTGTTGGTCATGTGGCTTTTGGGCCTTCTGAAGTTCTGTCCAAACAAATGTACATCCTCCGGTTTGTTGAAGGCTGGTAACAGAAGGTTTCAGTATCTGTAATACCATCTTCTGTGGCGTTGCAGTGCATTCTGAAGTTCTTCAATGGTTTTGTCATCGTTGCTGGTTTCGATGCACAGAACGATGAACTGGTTGGAACAGCTGCGGGTTTGTTGGTTCAGTAGGCCGCTGTACAGGAAAGATGCTTGACCCGTGATGGCCATTTCACCTGCTCTCCAGGACTCGCAGTTCAAAGCGTCCAGCCGCTTGCCTCTCTCTGAAGAGCCGTGCCATACAGCCTTTTGAGGCCTGAAGACAAATACACAGAAATCAGTGGTAACATAAACCATGACCAGAGAACAAACAGGTATGGCTGCAAACATACAGCAGCAGTCATACATTTCTGAGCACTTGAACTAGGAATGTGCAAAACTAGATTAATTATACATCCACTAGTTGGTGGGTTGCCAAAATGACTAGTCAACCAGGCAGTTTTTGTATAATTGTATGTTGTATAATTTGGGTGGACAAAATGTGTGTGTGTGTGTCTTAGGGATACAAATATGGCAAGATCAGGTTAAGACAAAAAAAAAAAACTCTCTTGAGTTTATTTTTCCACTGTGTGCAGGGCACATCTGCTCAGCAGTATGATGCACAGAATTCTACTGTAGCTTGTTTAACATTGTTTTAGGAGTCATTGCTACTAAAAACTAATGGATGTTTTTTTTGTGAATTGTAATATGTCATTTTAATCCAGCAAGATCTATCTTCTACTAATTTAACTGAAACTAAAACGTTTTTGTAAAAGTCATCTCACTCAAGATGAGGTTAGTTAATGTGCCAAAACAGACATCAACTTTTTGTACATGAAGAACAAAAGATCACATATGGACCTCCCAAAGAGGAAACACACATTTAATGGTGTTACTAAAATTCATTTATCATTGCAACATTTGGAATTTAGCAGTTGAAACCAACTGAACAACCATCCCAGACAGACCTTCACTCCTAAACATCTTCAATCAACCCTGTAATCAAATATTTAAGGGTGGTATTTTCAATATCTAATATCTACCTAATCATACTATGTTAACCAGATGTATGAGATTGACATCTGTCTAAAACTGTCTAAAACTGTAGAGGTATGGCATGCATATTAAACCCCAAACAGTCTTTATGACATACTGGATGTTGACAGGTCTATAAAATTTCTTTTTCTGTTACATTCATTCGTACCTCTCCTGAAACCCGAGTCTCTGCGGGACCCAAAAAGTCCCACTTCACAAACAAGCCCAAAAAAGCTACTCGCTAACCACAATTGCTGCCCTGCTGTCACTGCCTCATCTGGTGTATCGTACAACAGGCTATATTTACCGCCCTGAATTATAAATACACATAAACAGAGAAAGAAATATAAAAATACATGGGTGGAAAAATGAGAAGCGTGGCCACTGTCGTCTGCGGTCGGCTCATCCTCCGCTTGGTAGCGCTTTGCTACATGGAATCAGGCTGTTTTTGCTCGTTTTACGAAAGGGGTGTCCTCACAATGGGCTCTGGCAATGCATTAGAGACACCACAAGGGCTGTTCGCAAATATGGGGGCAATCAATGTGTTCTAGGAATAGCACTGATAACAGCATACTGGAAGTAACCTGAATGTGGCTAAACAACTGCATCTGATTACAGTACGTTGAGTTTGTCTTTAAGGACGTAATGAAGTAGAATGATAGGCCTCAAATCTATCTATGAGTGCAATTGCATGCCTAAAATGTGCATTAAAGATAACATTCAGTTAACACAACCAATGATCCTTTTAAGCATATGATTGGATCAACAAGTTGTTGAAGTATATTAAAATCGGAGTATTTGCTTATTTGATTATTATCTGTAGAATGACAGTCTGGAAACGCACTGAATCCTTCTCCGTATTGATCATAATGGTGATAGAAATGTACTGTATGTAAATGTGTTGATTTATTCAAACTTTTTAAAAATAAAATTTACATACCAGAAGGGGTCACTCATCACGTCCCGCCCATCAAAAGAATAAAGAGGGACACCGCGAGGAAGAAGATGGTTGGAGAAGATACTGTCCCAGCTCTTGAAGAGGGTCTCACCCTAGACAAAAATTATAAGGTTATTAATTACTAGATTTCACATTTTTTGCTGATTACTACAAGCCTTTGTGAAGGGGTAGTTTAACATTGGCTAAAATATGCATTAATATTTGTTATTTATTTATATGGCCCAAATTTAATGCACATATTGTAAAAGGTGCTTCACAATCACAACCATAAACAAGTAAAATAATAAAAAAGAATACAAACACACAAGTCACATAAGCATACACACAATAACAAACCAAATCCTTTCACGGAAGCATCCATGATGGTCTTTAAAAGAGGTGTGAATATAAAAATAGAATGTATGAATTCAATATATATGAACATAAACTCTTAATGGACACCATGTCAAAACTTCATCAGTTTATCATCATTATGATCTTGTTCTAAATTGCATTACAAAGGTTGCATTATAAATAAATAAAAGATACTGTAAAGTTTACTGTAAAGTAAAGACTTTACCCTCAGGTTGACAATGGGAATGTTTGTACGGTACATCGGCTGCACTACATCAATCAGATCCTGAAGATGATGGGAGAGGAAGGCTTTGTAATCGTCTCGGATTCCCATGGCTTGAGCTTGAGTCCTGCAAAGCTTATTGACTGAATGGATGGAGCCCAAGTTTCCTGACAACGGTGTGTTGAGAGCCACCAACCTGAGCTGTGAAAAGATGAGATGGGTATACACGCAAGTGTTTAGAAATGAGTGACTGTGATCAATTGAATATAATGATGATATAATGAATATCATTCATATGATGCATATCATTTACAAATGATGATCTTTATAGATATTCTATTAATAGAGTTAATTTCATATGCTTTTCAAGATACAGATATTATGATATGAGAAACAGTATAGACACATGGAAATAGAAGTGTATCAGGCCGTCCAATACAAAGGGACCTTATGATAGATTTTCACAATGCAAAGCTCACTTCTCAGTACTTCTCAGTACCATACAGCAAAAATGGGCAAATTCAAAATTGTCTTGGTTGTGACATCATTCATAGTATGGAAGCCCATGTCCACCACATGAAACATTGTGCTTTGTTAAGTCATAATTATGAGATTAAAAGACAAAATTAGTAAATTAAATTAAAATATAGTAAATTATGACTGTGAGATAATAACAGTCAAAATATAAGATAAAAAGTCATAATAGTGAGACTTTAAATCATAATTAGGGGATAAAAAGTTGTAATTATGAGATAAAACTCATAATTATAAGATATAAAGTAAAATATTATTGAACCAAGATCATTTTTATCCAACTCCAGCTTGTGCCAACTGTCACAATGTACAGCGTCTGTTGTTGAAGGATGTGGCACTGCAAGCTATGGTAAATTGGACCCAACAGCAAACCCACAACCCATAAGCACTATTGCTCATTTTACATGCAATGATGATAGCCAATCATAACAAAGCTAATTTAAATATAAACGTCCTACAGGTACAGTAGCAAAAACAGGAAGAAGGTGAAAAATGATGTAAAACTAAATTATGATTTTTTTTTTTAATGCAAAAACGTTTAAGAAAACTATAAATAGAAATGGACTCAGTGTCTCTCATAAACTGGTTTTGGGATGCTCTTCAATGGCAGTAGATGGACAGCACCGTAATTTAGTCTAAAACAGGAGCTTTGGAAACCACCACGATACTTTTAGAGTCCTAATCGTATGAGGGGCCAAAACCAATGTTTTCATAACTGACTTTTTACCAAGCCATGACAAATCTTAAAATGAAACATATTTGTCTTTCAAGTTAAGGACAGCCTGGGAACACTTCAGAGGTGAGATGGGCTGAGAGAGTATTTGTTGGTTCTATTATGCACTGCATTGTGGAAAAGCCAGAGATACATTGTTAAATTGTAGGATATGAGACGAACTCTATTTTTGGGTTATACTGCTTCTTTGGAAAACTTTTTTAGTAGTGGGAACCAATCATCAGGCAAGCATGCATAAACACACACACACAGATACACGTTTACTTATTTTTCTAAATGGGGACAATCAATACACTTTTATTGTTTTATCGTTTTCATACATAGATACTTATAAATATAACCCAACCTTAACCATAACAGAAAAACTGCTGACTTTTGGGTACAAATTTGTCCCCAATATATGGTTAAGTAACCCCATCACACACTCACACACACACTTACTGCACTTCCTGTGTGGAGTTTGGGTGTATTACTGAGTTGAGTGGTCAGCATCAGTGGACCAGCCTGTAAGGCATTAGTAGAGACAATTCAGTTCTGACACAGTCAATCTGCTGAAAGATATTCACACTTCATAGTTGTGAAGTTTAAAATAGTGACTTTCCTCAGCTTTTCCAATAAAACTGTGGCCAATAAAATCCAAAAGCGGCACTTACATCATCTTGTGAGAGAACAGGAGAAGGATACGTCTCAATCAGGCCACCCAGCTGTGAAAGTAAAAAACGAATGAAATCTGGAAATGATCAAACTGTGAAAAACCAAACACGGGCTACAGAATTCAAACTACATAAATAAACATCTAATTATAACATTTACCTGAATCTCTTTCCATCCTCCTGAGACTTTAATATAGAGTTTACCCGTATCAATAACAAAGGACAGTGTTCCCTCCTCATTCACATGTGACTGTTGTCTCATAGCATGAAGACTTGCATATTTTCTGACCTGGGGGAAAAATATGGCACCTATTAAGTAATGGAACAGTTACATCATTACTCACTCTTGTGGTTCTCAATAATGTTGTCAAAACTTTTTCAAATAAAAAAATACTGTCCTGTTTGGTAAGGCAGGACAGTAAGATGAATTTAAATTTTTTGAACCCTGAACATAAGCTGGGTTCAGTTTCCCAAAAGTGTTTTTCCATTAAAGTGAGAATGTGTGTTTTATAAACCCAGCCCAGATCAGGTTTTGCTTCTTGAAGGCAAAAATCAACTAGAAGCATCTTAGGATCTTTTCCAAGAGATTCTGAAAACAGTGGAATCTATTTACTCAACTTCTTATCGTGTTAAACTGTTAACATCTCAAGATTGTGTTAGGATAAACCTTTTGGAAATCTAGGACATATATTCCTAATGGCTAATATTTAAAGATAACGCAGCTCATTTATTTTGTTGCATTGTTGGAGTTGTTTTAAAATGTAATATTTTACTTACGGCACTTGAGGTATCAGCATCTCTTCCTGGGGGCCCGGGGGGCCCAGGAGGGCCAGGAATCAGGACGCCTAAAACAACATGAACTTTTGAGTGTTACCCTTCTTTATACATATATATTATACAAGTGTGATAACAGCAAAACTGCCCCATAGGCCCTGTTTGTTTTCATCCCAATGAAATGAATAGCTGTCAGGACACTCAGCAGGTATCAGCTACAGGGTGTGAGGGAGGTGTGTCTCCACTGAAGGACATTTGGTCCCTAACCTTAGATCAACTACATAGCTGCAGAGGAGGAAGTCTGGATGATTTTATTTGATTGGATCACACAGAGGAGTGCAAACACATGAATTGCTTTTTTGAAATGCTTGACCTACGTGGCTCTTTGATCAGGACCTTTGAAAGTGCTGATAGTTTACAGAACCTGGACTGCGCTAAATTGTTTTTTAAAACCTCTGTTCCACAAATGTTGGTTTTTACTAATAGGGAACTGCAATCTTCCATTTTTGCCCAAATGCTAGAATTTAAAATATCCCAAAATGGCTAAAAGAACATCTTGTTACCAGAGTCATATTGTCCAGGTGGTCCAGGAGGTCCTGGTGGTCCGGGAGGTCCAGCAACACCAGTTCTCCCAAAACCTGGTGCTCCAGGGGGTCCTCGTGTTCCTGGATGACCTGGATGTCCAGTAACAGATTCCCCTTTAGGTCCCTGCAAATAAAGGCCCATAATTATTACATGGTATTCTGCATTAGCATACTGTCATACTAATTGTGAAATCTCTGCAGTATGTATATTGTATGCATGAGCACATTTCCCACAATGCAATTTCCAACAAAATTAATGAATAAAAAGTTACAGTATTTAATTAGACTGCCATGACAAAACTGAATTAAAATATAACACCAAAAAAGTTAACAGGATGTCACTTACATTCTGAACAACAGCTGATGTTTCATAAATATCCCAAGTTTTTGGGGGATATTAAGAATTAAGAATGTGAAATTCAAAATAAATCGACGATTATACGTCTTAAATGTAGTAAAGCCTGTGTCTACTTCATTAGTTTGTGCTTCTGACAAATAAAGTTCATTTGTCATGTGTTACATCGTCCTAATTTGGATGTAAGTGGCAAATGCAAGTAAACAATCTGTCGTTATCGTCAAAGTGATTCAGAGTTCACCGTGTTTCAGTTATCCAAAGTGATCTTATTCATCTCAGAACGAAGGCCATTACCCAACGAGAGGCAATCATGTGCAAATCATCACGCCAATTCATTCATCACGGCGGATTTAAAACAAAACAAATCTTGAGTCAGGAACAAAGATCAAAAAGAACTTTGAGTTACGAAAGATGAGAACAGAGATGAACCCAGAAAAGTGTGAAGAGAAATTGAGATACAAAAGAAACAGGATTAAGAAAGAGACAATCAAAAATAAAATGAAATAGAGTGGAAAAAAGAGGGATAGATAAAAACAGGGAAATAACAGGAAATAATATTGACTGGGCAACACGGAGTGCATTAAAATAAAAGCATCAACTATGCTTAAGTCTAATAGAACATACATACAATAGATTGGTGTATAATCACAGCGACAGTTGCTGAAATAGGATGAGCTCTTATGATGCTTTTAGCAGAGATTTTATAAAAGCGCATGTGGATGTCCACTCACCACCAAGCCAGTTTTTCCAGGGACCCCCGGAAGCCCCGGCATACCAGCTTCACCTTTTTCTCCTTTCTCTCCTTTGAAACCTTGGTCACCTTTATCACCCTGTCACACACACAAAACAATGCATCCAGAAGCAAAGAACAAACATATACATAAAACAATATAATATCATATAAACAATTATTTTAATCTTTTATTTTAGGACTATTTCTTACAGTAAAACGCTTTGTTTCAGACTGTTGAAAATAAGAATAAATAAGAAAAATAATATATTATATCTTCATGTATTATCTTTAAATCTTAAACTTACTGTCACTTTGGTTTCCAGTGTATTGCCTGTGATGAAAGACATCAAATGTAAACATTCATGGGTTTATAATTATGTATGAATTTGCAAGTCAAATTGTTAAAAGACCTGTTTAAAGTATGGAATATGTCATTTTTAATCTGACTTTGCACCTCATGTGTACTCTGTGATTAAAGACACTCACTTGAAGGGGGTGGCAATCCTGAAAGACCCCTCTCCCCTTTTTCTCCTTTAGCTCCAGAAGATGAGCAGCCAGCTCCCCCTACAGGTGAGGAAGTCACAAGACAGATATATAAAAACAGGAACAGCACATTTCTTATCAATAAAGCCACATGATTTAAGTTATCACTCATATTTATATTCGTATTTGAAAGTATGAACAAAAGTTATAGCAATTGCCTTATTGCTATAGTGATCAAATATCACTAACATTTATTTACTGTATATGATCATCAAAAAATGAGTGAACACTTAAACTCACCTTGTGTGGAATCTCCATTAACCTGATCAAAAGCAAACAAAACAGAGACAAGTGTTAATAAAACTGACAGGAAACTGTGTTCATTCGTAACATTAGGTCTGCAGCCATCTGTGTGAGAAATCAAACGCTGGATAAAAATGAATTATTTGAGTAAAAAACATTTATGTTCTAATGAAAAATAAGTCATGTTTTTCATTAAATCAGTTACATTGGAAAGCGAGAAATTGACGGAAAACTGAAACAAAAATTAACACAACACAAACTAAGGTGTTTTGTTAAAATTATTAAGCAAGCTGATGTCTGTAAAGGAGAGAAAAACAAATGCAGTATTTTTTCCTGAACATTCAGTTTACAGTACATGCATGATACACAATACAAAATGGGAGGGGGATTGTAAAAACGTAAGAAAATCAAGCAACACTGTTGATTTTCATTGTTTCATGCTTTCAGAGAACACAGCACACAAGAACATAACTGCTCCGTGAGAAGGTTTCATGCCCCTGGCGCCATTCTATGGTTTAGTTCGATCACTGCACATCTGAACATCATGAGCTTGCTTCTGTCCACATGACATGCAGCATGCCTGAATCAGTGCCCCACACATGCCTGCTTTGAATTACGGACCATGCCGATGAATCATGGGATATATTTGTATGCAAGGACATAAATCCACAAGTGGAAAGTTAAGGATGGCCCGTATTGTATTGACACTGTCTTGTGTGCTTATTTTGGATAATTATTCACAGCATATTGCTTTGATGTGTTTGTTATTCAAATAGGGAGTGTGTGTTTCCATTACCATCAGATCATTAATTCTAATAGAAGTTTGGATAAAAAGAAAGTTTAGACAAAAGCCACTGAGCGCACTTAAGTTTGAGTTTTGAGTAAGTCTGAGCATGTTGTTCTGGAAGAAAAATGTTATTTTATGATACAAGAAGACTTGAAAATATAA
>JAZGTK010012374.1:0-14982 GCA_036877625.1 Ambastaia sidthimunki
ATTTAGTGCAATGTTATAATAGTGCAAATACAATGCAGAGTGTGTGTGTATGGTTGGGTAAACAAATTTATCTGCAAAGATATACAAATATAATATCATACATAATATTATAACATTGACAAGTCACACAAAACACGTTTTACAGCTCAATATAATGTATTAGCATGATTTTGTGTATATTGAGTTTTAAAAGGTTTTACATATTGTCTTAGCCATTTTATTCCTCTTAACTTTAATTGTGTGTATGTCTTTAAAAAACTGGTCTACAGGAAAAAAGAAGTACCAACACAAAGGAGGCAATACGGCACTCAACAGTCTTCCTGGTTTTATTGTGTGTAAATAAACTGTTCTTATTTAAATTTATTGCATGTGTGAGTCTCATCTTTTTAACTCTTAATAATCTCTGTAATATTCAAAGCCATTTTATCATAGCAACATAACTGATCAGGCTGATCATTACAGGGAAATAATATGTTGTGCTTGCAAAATGATTTTAAGACTCTGTGAGGGGACTGTGAGAACTCACCTAACTCATTCCCCAGTGAGTTTCATAACAGAAGACTAACAAAGTCTTAACATCTGTGACAGGCAGTTTGTCTGTTTGATGTATAGATGACAAGAACTACACACAACAAACTCAACAAACAAAAAAATATGGAGGGAAGGCAGTCTTTGCTTGCTGAGCTTGTTCAAATTTACCCCATTTACATTGCTAACAAAAGCAGTTCTGGGGGAGCTGTGACCCTGTTTTCTCTTGTGAAAATGTGAACCTAAAAGCTCTTACCTTTACTGAAGGAATTGTAAAATACAAGGGCTGATAAATCACATCTGAGGAGCAGTCATCAGGTGATTAATTGCTATGATTCTACACGGGCTTCTAACATCATCCTTCCTGGGGGTTTTCCCAGAGCATTAGCGTCTGATGCAACGTTAAGTGAACCTATGAAAGCTAAACAAAGATTCATTAGACTAAGACAGGAATATTAGAACATTATTGTCATACACTGAAACAATTACTACTATTACTAAATCCATCCAAATCTTTTCTCTCCTAAAATTCACCTCAGATAAGGCATTCTTATTCAGAAGCTGCAAGAGGTTTGAGCATGTAATGACACAGTATACATTCTCACTTTTACACACATATGTCCTATAAAGGCTGTGTCTTTTATTTTTAGCTTGGACACTCTGTACTCAACACAGTATGCATCCAATCTACCATGCAGCCAACCAAATGTCTACACTGCATTTCTTTGATTAGATAAACTCTTATTACTAATATATTACTAATAACATCAATATTGCAGAGTCTTGTCTGTCATATTCCAATTTCAACATCTGAAAAATGTTACGTAGGATGTCAGATGACTTCTGTCTTTACCCAATCCTCCTTATGCAATCACCTCATGAAACCCTGTGATAATGATTTAGACTGATGAGTGATGTAATGTTTGAGAAACCACAAATCTTTTTAAACAGACACTGAACCTCTTTGTCATTGGTCTCTGGTGTCTGATGATCTTTCTTTGCTTCTTAGACATTCCATTTGATGAGATTTTCTCAAATGTCTTTGACTTTAACCCAGGGACTATATGGACTGACAGAAACATCCAATGTAACGAGTTCAAAAAAATAATGAGCTTATTCAAGAATTTTTATTAGCCTTATCATACTGAAACCACAGCAGCTTTAGCTAAACACCACTCATTTGAGGTATTGTTTTAAATAATTTATAGAATTATTAAACTGCTCCTTTTTCAACTTGTTTGTAAAGTGACAGTAATTTCAGATGTTGTGAAACAGACGTGTGTGAATCAGTTACGACAGTGGCATAAAAAGCACAATAAAATATACTTACGAAAATGATAGAAAGAAAACCAGCTGATAAATGGGACTGTATGTCTTGCATATTTCAGGGTAATTAAGAAACTCAAGTACACCAAGTGTTACAGTTATTAATTCATTAGGCGGAACGTCTCAGGGGAATGTTTTATCTAGATTTATATTAAGTGGAGAATTTTTATTACCCATAATCCTAAGTGAATAATGCATTTATTGGGATGGAAACACATTAATATGCATTTAAGAAATCTCAGGATACTCTGTTACTTTTTCACGACTCCCAGTTGAGTGAGGTTGATATATTATTCTCATTTATAAATTTGGCAAAAGAAGTCCCAAAATTACATTGAGTCATTCTTTTAAATGGCTAAATGTATTTTAAATTACCTGGAGATTAAATCTGGGTACATTGTACACAGTGTAGAATTATTTATTGAAAAATAAACACCTTAGCAAGTCACCTGATCATTTGATTATATCTTGTCTAAAACAATTACAGCAATAGTGTTTTAGTTATACAGTATATCAATGCACAACAAATATTCTTCCCTCAAGATTTTGAGACCAAACAAGTATAACTGAAATCTATGTGGTATTTTGGTTGGTTGAAATAGGATAAAATAGATACATTTAGAATATATGATACATCTGAAATTAAATGTTCATCATCTTTAGGGAACAAAGACATCCCAAAGTTTTGACCTCAGCCTTGTTGTCACAACTATAAGAAACTTTACAAATTTTAAGTTCTAAGAGTTTTTGACCAAGGCTACAGACAGGATTGTTATTTCTATCATACACAAAAGAAAGTAAGGATAAAAGATACAAAGACCCCCAAAGTGTGACCTTTCTCAGAACCTTGTCATACAGCACAGTTTGTATGTTTTAATGCAACGTAATAGACTCGCTACAAAAATGGTTTGATTATAAAACACTCACCATGTTTTTCATAACTGATTACTATGTAATTATTTTAGATGTAATTTCCATCCCTAATCATTATAATAATACTGTGGAATTATGCAAATTACACTTAATATGCATGCTAATTAGTTTGAATGTTAAACTGGGTGAAGAGAAATACTTCTTCTAGTACAACAATTGCAAGACATAATAGTAGAGCAATGTTTGTGATAGGTATCAATAATTCCCCAGTGAGCAAGACAAACAGTGTTGGACTATGGCAAGGAACCAGAGTAAAATGTAAAACCAAAGTAATGCTATCATTTTAATGCTAATTCACACAGCATCTCGGTCCTGCTTTTTCAGGGAACAGAGAATCAAAAGCTACGCATGATGAGAATGTTGGTTGTTTCATTAGTTGTGAAGCATGTGTGTCAAACACACAGAGAATTTTGCTTAAATAATCTCCGGTGGTGACGTCATTCGAATGTGTGTCTGCGGAGGCTATAAAATGATGTGAAACAAGTGCACCTTCAGGTTCTGACACTTTGGGAACGCCTCCATATTTTATGCACTCTGAATCATGTGTAAAATCCATCCAATCGGGGGGCGATGCGTCACAGATGGGGTGACATCACGACCATGAAGCCAACCGGCAGCTTCTGTCATTCAGGGAAGCGCTCCGTGTGAAATTGTCTGTCTATTTATTGTTTGTCTGTCTTTAGAAAGTAGGATATTTAAATAATGGCAAAAGCTAAAGAAAAGACAAAGGGGGTAGAGCATAACACTCAACTTTTTAGACCGTGTGTTTTCCTCACTCGCGATAGAAAGACTATCCACGGGTGGGATACACACGGACTGCCCGCTTGTGAGCGGGTTTCAATCTGATCGCTTTGCTCCCGGATAGCTCTCTTTGAGGAGAGAGCCTTCGCTAGCATTGTGTGGGTGCAAAGCACGCTCAGTCATCTCTCGAGGGAGCTGACTGCCCGCTTGTGAGCATGTTTCAATGCATCCACTTCACTTCCGGAAGGCTTTCTTTGAGAAGAGAGCCTCCACTAACGTTGTTTGCGAGCGAAACGTGATCATTCACCTCTCGAGAGAGCTGACTGCCTGCTTGTGCCTAGGCTCTGTCGGTCTCACCATCCTGCTTAGACTTTGCCCCTGGACATGTCAAAGCTATTCTGCACCATCACCTTGACTTTCTTTCTAAAGTTCCATTCTCGATTGGGCATCTAGTCATTCTTGAAGCCTTCTGTCCTCCAGCGTTTGCTACGTCACAGGTCCCAAGGTCATGTCTAAGACCTCTGCAGTATGTGGGCACACCACACAACCTTGAGGGGTCCAGACACTTCCAGTTTGGCGGCGTTGGTATTCTCGTTCCCATTAGTGTTATGAATTGCAGCATAGAGTGTAGCTTTTGATAGGGATTGTCTCTGGGAATGTTACATGACTGTAACCCTGTTCCCTGAAAAAGCGTGAATAAGATGCCAGAAACATTTACTCTAAATGAGGTCACACTAGTATACTATTAATTAATATATTTGTCAATATATGCTTCTGAATTGGTGCACAGTGAATATTCTTTAATGTGTGTCAATGAGACAGAGCTTCAGGCCAGAACAAAAAAGACTGGCCCAAATTAATTTCATTTATTTATTTTGGTGTGTGACAATGCAATATATTCATTTCCAGGGTGACTTAAACAAGCAAATAAATAATACATATTGCTTAAGATAAGACTGTTAGACAAAACCAATTTACAATAGAGCCACACAGTGATGGAGGTAAATGTTTCATTGGAGTACATTCTGAATTATTTTAATGCTGAGAGTATAAACCGAAGTAGGTTACAGGTCTACGGGCTCCATTAAGGGCTCCTGTACAGTTAGAAAATTAGATGGAAAAACCTTTTGCCACTTTTCTGTAAATGTAGTCTTAATTCTCACAATTACACTGCGCTTTGCAAAAGCAGCAAATAACTAAAAATTCTTTGGTAAAATGTCCAGATGACCAATTTTAATAATTGCATGCAAAATAACATATTAATGTGGTTCTTTTGGTGTTTTGACAAAGTAAACTGACTAAGCAGCTTTAAATCTGCCTTTTCTTTAGGAAATATGGCTAAATTACAAAAACCTTAAGAACGTAAAAACTTAAAGGGGTGCTTACCATTATCAGACCTATTATTGTTCATAAAATAAACACATTTATATTCTCTGGCCTTGTTTTCACATTGCCTATGGTAGATTATTCTACACAAATGGTTGAAATGTACTAATATTATAGAGATCATAACAAAACTACCACAAGCAAATCATCACTTTGCAATAACATTAACTGCTATTTTTTTACATCTCTATATATTATGTGTTCCATTAAAACAGAAAGCAAACATAGCATGTTCTGCAGTCAGTTTCAGAACACATTTGGATTTTTCTCTCTTGTTTGCTATTTGCCTCATTATTGTCCTTGTTCTGCTTTGTTTGAGCTAGAACAACAATCTTGCACACTCGTGTTCTGAAAGCATATCAGAACAAACAATTAAATGTCACTAGGGCAACAATCAGCATTGCTTAGAATCCAACATTCAAAGGGCTCTTGGGAAACTGATCTATTTTGTGAGCCATGGCTGTGTAACGCCAGAGTTTACAAAAAGTATAGAGCGATACTCAGTGTATATATTATGTGAGATTTAGAGATTGCCAAGACCCTTATTTTTAAATTTTACCCCCATAGATATATATATGTGTGTGTGTGTGTGTGTGTGTGTGTGTGTGTGTGTGTGTGTGTAAAATATCTCATATTAACATTTTAAGACAAAATAATACAAGAAAATGGCTTTTTWAAAAAAMAAAWTTCTGAATACTTCCCATATTTTCTCTCAACTTTTGTTATACTCCCAAAGGATTTCAACTTAATTGGCTGGCTTGTCTCTGCACCTGGTTTTGGTTCGAATATATTGTTTGCATTACTTGTCAAATGGATCCAAATACATAAGAACTTTCATTAACAAACCAAACGAACACATAATACATTAGATATTACTTAATATTGTAACAATGTGCAGTAGAAACAAATTTACTTAGTGAGCTACAATTATTTCTTGCACCTTTACATGTCTAGTAAGCCACATGCACAAAGAAGATAAAACTTTGTGCATATTTTTTTACTCAAAACTCAAGAACACAAAAGATGAATGGAGAAACAAAGCAAGGAGTATATTTACATTTTTACATTTACATTTTATGCATTTGTCTGGCGGTTTTATCCACAACAACTTACAGTGCATACAGTTCAAGGAATACAATTTATCAGAAAACGAGGAAACAAAAAAATCTGAGAGACCAATCAGCATGTGCAATGTGAGGCTCACAGGAGGTTAGCTGCCATAACCTGCAATAAACCACTCGACGAGCCGGCTATGAACCATTGTCTCCAGTCAAGTTCCAACTTCAAACCAGACACAATGTCAAGTTCCTTCAAAAAGGAACTACTTTTACATAATCACACCATTGGCCCCATCCACTAGCATTTAGTCTCTAAAGAGCAAGTGGTTATAAAGTTGTTGTTTACAATAATGATAACGCTGTAATAACAATAAGCTTGCAATATCAGCCAAATGTTGTGCTGTTCCTGGCTGTGGAAAAGTCTTTGAGTAGGCTTCAGTAGAATCCTGACATCAGAGAATAATAGATTCTGTTTATATTTAACAATTGATTGTAACTATGGCACATCTGCCCTAGACCGCCTTGAAAAAAGTGATTCCACAGTTTGCCGTGTCTCATGTGAATGGTCCTTAACTACACTGCATAAGGAGTTAAGCAGTGACTTGACCAAGTAGGGGCAACATGGGGCAGTTGTGCCCTAATGGTTAGAGAATTGGTTATGTAACCCAAAAGTTGCAGGTTTGATTCCTACTGCTGGCAGGTAAACGACTGAGATGTCTCAGACAGTGACTTGCATTGTGTGTTCACTTCTCACTGGAATGGGTATGTAATAACTGTAAACAATGAATTTCAGTTAAATACAACTTTTCAACTGGTAATGACAGTTAAATTCATATGACTAATCTTAGTACTTGCATTTTGTTTTCAGAGCCTATTTTGTTCAAGTCCAATATTAAAAGATGTAGGCTGTGAAATAGGTTGCTAAGTTTCCATGTTATTTTCCATGTATATACACTTTTGTCGTATTAACACTGCAGTTCTTTCCAATGGTACTTTACATGCATTTTGACTTAGTCAAAGTACACACTAAGTACACACTATCATCCGTTACAAATTAGCTAATTAATGTTTAACTGTTAGTGTAATAAACATGGGGAAAACCAAATAGACAGAACACGGGGGTGATACAGACATAGACAAAACCAAATAAACAGTTCATGGGGGACGTAACAGTTAGCAAGTAACTAGACAATTAAGCAACAAAAATACAACTATTTAAAAGAGGTCCAGTTACACAATAAATCAAACGAAATATAAAAATTTAAAAAATGTATGTAATTCATATTTCACATTTACCTGCTTCTGATTCTCGCTCAAACACATATGGCTGTATTACACCAACAGCCACTGCTTCACTGTCAGCACTGCCAAATATTATAACCAGTTCTGCATGTGTAATGGCTAAGGGCGGTTCCACTGAAGCTGAAGGGAAAAATCAACTGCTTCAGCCAGAGAATGAGAAACAAATTGAAAAAGTCATAATTTATTAAATTCGGTATGTTTTGGGGGCAAAAATATTTAGCAATATTATAATTACTCATCAGAAAACATAATAAATCATGTAAACATAAGTATGTATAGTAGGCTCATTCCAATATGTAGTAGAAGGTAACATTCCTCAGTTATACTTTTGAGAACCAACACCAGCAAAAGAGCAGATCAAGAATAATCTATGCCGACTGTGCAAACCAATGACGTAATTAAACAAATTGCTTGTGTTATACTCTGATAATGCAGCGATGAATAACATAATTGCACACAAAAAATGACACAAAATTGCACAGTAGAGGTAGCCCTTTGCATAAAACTAGACTTGTCAGAGGTATTGTCAAAATAGTGTCTCTTAAACACTTTTAACTACTGGTTACCTTCACATGCACATTTGCAGACTAGCAGTACAATATTCTTTAAAACCACAGACAAATGCTTGACCAAGGTCAGCACATTAATCCAAGTATCAGGAAATGAGAATTTAGCACAAAATATGAAGACTGAAACTGCTTATTTCACGAGACATAAGTGAATAAGCAAAAGCAATAAATTCTGTACACATTGTGAATTGAAGGTTTTGGTCATACAAAACTTACTTCGCTCCAAAAACATGATGAATGTGTCCCATTTTTAGCAATGTTTTATATCTCTTAGTGTCACCAAAAGAGAGTGTGCACTTGAATTTAGCATGAAGATTTATCAAAGAATGTCATTTAATCAAATGATCTTTTCATTTTAAACCCTCATCTAATTATGCAGTATTGTGTGAGAGGTCAATAGGAGATAACAATTATCTGTAGTACATCCTCCAGTAGAAAATAGCCCTACATTTTGAATAATACTCATGCTTGTGTTATACTATTATCAAAAAGGCCCATTTTTGTGGGTTATGTGGGGTTCTTTTTGTAAACGAATCACAAAACCAAAATGACAGCTAAAAAAAGGGCACATCATGTCTTTTCATGTTTCAAGCTATAGCTGGTTTAGTTCAAAAATGCAATATTACATTTCAATCAAATCCAGTCTGCATACACAAATCTTTTATTCTGCAGGTTGACCTCAACTGTTGTACATATTAATGCACTGCCTATTAATTTCATGCTTCATTGATATTTTTCATTTTGGCTCTTTTCTCTTTCTCTCAATGGTGTAGTGATTATATGATACTGGTATTCACATCACACATCTTTTAAAAATCAGTGAATTTCCTTGTGAATTTAGAAATGAAATACAAACAATATTTGTTTATCATGTGATTTAAGTGTAATTAAGACTGTCACAATATTAGATTTACTACAATTATTTGATGAAATACAAATAATTGTAAATTAAAAGTCAAAAATATGACTTTTAATTTTGTTGATTTATTTTGTTTACAGCAATATTTTTAATGTTATTTTATTTATTTTTAACTATTTTTTTTCCACTTGATTTTAGTTACACTTTATTTTGTCCACTTTAAACAATCTACTAACTATAAGTAACTCTACAACAACATTGTTACGTCCCCCATGAACTGTTTATTTGGTTTTGTCTACGTCTGTATCACCCCCGTGTTCTGTCTATTTGGTTTTCCCATGTTTATTTCCTTATTTGGACTTCCTGTTCGTGTCAAGTTAATTTCCATCACCTGTTTTTAATAATGTGTTTCGCTATTTAAGTTGGTGCTAGTTCTGTGTTCATTGTCTTTTTTATTGTTAATCAATGGGTATGTTTTGTTGGGTGTTCCTGGTTCCTAGTCTGCCTCCTGGTGTTCCAGGTATCATTTTTTTGGATTATCACTATTAAAAGAACTTTTGGATTACCATGTTGTGTTTCTCCTAGTTTCTAGCTCCGGAAGCCCAACATCAACTAACTCATTAATTTACTCATTAATTTGCAACTACATGTCAACTTGTTAGGTTAGGTTTAGGTTAGGGTTAGTGTTAGTAGGATAAGCTACTTGCTTGAATGAATGTCAGTGGAATGTCTGTTGGGGGACCATCAAAACAAGATATTAGATGTTAGAAGATATTAAGCAGACAGTCTACTAATACTCAAATAAATGGTAATTGACAAGTGATTGCAAAAATAAACATTTTTTATACTACAATTCTTTTGGCAAAATGTGATAAACGATTCTGTTGTTACGCCTTTTTACAACTATTACGTTTTGATATAAACCCCTCCAATGCTTTCAAGATTATTACACGTTTACTTTGCTGCCTATTATTTATTTGTCACCAGGAGATTTTACTAGGTGCCCTCTGTGGTAGATTGAACTTTTGTTCTGTGAATGCTAACACTTAAGAAAGTATCCAGCATAACTAATTAAAATAAACTGTATTGATCATTGTTCTGCAAACAGGGAGATTTCATCCAGATTGTGTCACAGTCCTCATACTGAAACTTCAGGCTATATTTTGTTGTTGGCTAATTGTTTTGGCAAGTTTAGCTTGCATTCATATGCAGGAGTTCAAAAGCAGCCTTCATTTATTGCAGCTAGCATGGGTGTGTTATTGCAACACAACAATACTACACAACAAGTGTGGTATTGCTAAACCTGCGGCTTGCCTTGATTTTTGCTGAGGAATGTTTTGACCCTGTGTTATTTTGGCAGAGGAGTCTCATTAGAGTCTAACTGTGATATCCATGTCTCTTGCATCATTATCACAGACAAAACAAGACTTTTAGTCTTAAGTTCTGTTTTTAGCCAGAATATCATTCAAAATATCCCAGTATCATGGATGAAATAGCTGTGATAAGCTAAAGGAAAATGATGCGGTTTTAACAAATCTGCACCTTTTCTTCCTGTCAGACTTGATAGAAATGTAAAACAATAGCATGATGTTTAGCATACTAGCAGGTCAGGTTCATTCTGGGTGTGCCCTGACCTTTTTAAATGTGATTTCCAAAAGCCTGTTATTCCTGATGGTCCGTCTCCAGAGCAATGTGGCCAGTGGCATTCCTCCTCAAAAGGAAAGGTACATTTTCAAAAACATCCTGAGTTGCATGTACACAGGAGCTGTTTGGGATGTGTCAGACTGGCAGGCTGAATGAGAAGCATACAGAGACAGCAAAAATTGCCGCTGATGCAGAAGAGAGGAAGACAGGTGGTCAAAGGCTAATAAGGCTGGATTGTCAAATAATTGTTTCCGAAAGTATTAGCAATAGACCTTGTTGGTTCCCAAAGATCAAAAACACACTATAAAGACTAATTCATATATTTATGTTTCAGCTCACTGATGTATGTGTAATTTATGTATGTGCTCTTAATTTTTGTTGATTTATGGCATGCAAACCATTTTAGTTATACTGTTATAACATTCAAGTTATACTGTTTTGGTAACCACATAAATGATTACTGAATGTATTTTTTTTATTATAGTAAAAAAACAATCTACACTGTAAACTTGCAAGATCTATAGATGTGTAGTTGCAGCATGCAAACAGCAAGGGGAATGTTATGTCGACTATTTAATATTCATAAGTCAAACTCATTTGATTCTTATTTAAACATCACATTTTCTCTTAAATTTTAAGAGAAACCATTTTTCTTAAAAAATGTAAATAATTTTATGCCATTTTAAAATAAGATGACACAGAGATGGTGTCACTGAGATGGGCTGCCACAGAGATGGGCTGCCAGAGGTAATGATGAGCTTATGGGGTCTGTTACTCCCACACCGCATTGGTTTTAATTGGCCCTGTTCTGGCTGGCCCTTAGCGGCAAAATGAGGAAAATCTGACCATTGACTCAATTAAGACTTAGGAACTATTGGTCATGCTGAGATGCCACAGGAACACACTAACCCAGTTTGTGCCCCTAATGACAATTGGCACCTCTGGCTTTTTCTCTGCCAATGGCACAATCATCTAGGTAAGTGGATGGCTTCAATCACAAATAAAAAACTTCTCTGTCCGTTTACTGCAAGGGCCTTGCTGACCTTTGAATAGAAAATGGTGCAATCAATTTTTACATTATAATGGTCTATGGCTTCACCTGCCTCAGACCCAATTCCAATTTGTCAGGGCTAGACAGTTACATTCAAATTAAAGGTCTAGTTAACTCAAAAATGAAATGATTGTGTCATTATTTGCTCAGCCTCAATGGTATTCCAAAACCTTTTGCTGGAGTGTGACCATGTCTGTGAAGCTCTGACACAAACAAACAAAACATAAAACATTACAACCAGCATCAAAACAGAAGTTACTAACTTGTAGTTACATAACTCCAAGTCTTAGTCTTGCAATAGGTTTTGGGTGAGAAACAGTTGTTATTGTCATAATGTTTCCCTTCCATGAAGATCTTAAATTTGGTCAGTTTGGTTGCTCATTGCTATTGGATTTCAAGGGTACAGTCTCTGATTTTGTGACTGCACACACCACTTATAACGTCAGCTTGTTATTCATATTGAAAAAGCACAAAAAAGTCAAAAGTGAAACTAATAGGAAGAAAGTGCCAAAAGTAATGAACCATCTCATTTTTTAATATATACCTAATATAAACATATATACATATATATGAGCTTTTTCAAATTACTTGATCAGAGAGTAGTTTCCTTAAAAGCCACACATAACTTGCAAATCCTTGTTTTGGATAATTGACATGCATGTAGGGGGTCCATGGTTTACAAATGTAATATAGTTTCATGCTTTTTTCACTATGTTTGGTGGCACAAACACCATTGAGTCCTATATACGTTATAAAATAATATAGATGTTGGGGAAATAATGTATGACCCTACATGTGAAATGTTACACATCTCACAGCAGATAAGGGATGTGCCCTGGCCACCAAACAGCACATGTTTCTGGTGAAAGAATGCTATTGCCTGCTGTTCTTCCAGTAGTTAGACAGCTGAGAAGAGATGTATTGGCTTCTTTCCAAATCGTGCACCTGGAAATGGACTATCATGAGAGCAGGAATGGGCTACACAGGAGGAAAGCATTTATTACAAAATTGTAAAATGGTACAAAATGGTTCTCTATATATCTTAATCCCTTCATGTGTAGTTCACTATTGATGTGTCTGCATTAAGAAATCAGCACTTTATTTAGTTCAGTTTAGTTTGAGGCAGACACTAAATTCCCTCTACATGGGAAACACTCAAGGTAGGAACATGATATTAAAATAGAAAAACAATCTGATGCAACTAATTGTCTGCCAAGAAAATCACTCAACTTTAAAAAAAGCTTAATAAATTAAAAACTGATTTAATAATTGAAAATTAATACATCTCAAACAGTGTTTTGTAAGACGAGTTCAATTTAGGTTAATATTAGATAAAGCTTTACCATTTTTACACACCATCTCTTCTGAAGAAATGCAAGACTCTCTGAAGTCTTATCTAAACTATTTCCTGTGAGATTTAACACAGTTCAAAGGATCAGAAAGAAGAATTACTGTATGCTAATAATTATTTGATTTATTCATGATATGAAAATATCATGTTCTCCATATTTTTACTCTGCTGTATGCATAGGCTTTATTAACTGCAACTCAGTTAAAATGTGCTATCTTTTTTATTTATTTAAAATTGCTTCCTTCAAGGTTAACCTGAGAAACTAGGTGATAGATGATTAGTGTTAAGTGAAATAAAAAACCTTGAAAGGGCTCATAAGTGCTGTATTGTTGTTAGTTTCTTTGTTGGTAATTATTTTACAGCACCTGGATTTCTATTCATTCTTGCTAGCAATTTCCCCCGAGATGATACTGGAGGTAAGAGCAGGCCCTGAGCACTTCTGAACTGCCCCAAAGTGAATGCTTATAAGCCAGGTGGTTAGCTTCGGGCACAGACATCCAGACAGGTGCTTTGCTTCCAAACAGGACTCCCAGCCTGAGGAAAGTAGGAAGCGAAACGGCTGTTAGACTGTTCGAAAATTCAACATATTAGAGATGTGCACACTGGGACAACTTGAAAGTAGGCCTCATTTAAAGGCTTTTGCCACGTTGCTTAAGGCAGGAAAAGGGATGGAAACAGCAGACATCACTCACAAGAAGCTTCACCTGAAAAAAATCACTGTCCTCAGCTGCAAGGCTGATGTGTGACTGCTTGACCACTGAACATAAGAAGAAAAACAGAAGGGATGATAGGAAATATCAAACAAATGCCTCCTCTGTAATAGAAAGGTATGGACATAAAAAGAAAAGCACATCTAGAATGTGGAAGGTTTTGCAATGTGGTGTTTATCATCAGACTGGAATCCAAATTTTTTCCATGGCTAAAAATTGGCCCCTGTTGCAAAGTAAGCTAAGATAAAAATAAAGCTAACAATAAAAAATGTAATATTCAATTACCAATTTCTTAACAACTACAAAAAAGAAAGTTATATAGTCATTTGCAATTTTGAATTAAAACATACTTTTGACAACCTTTTCCTGGTTGTCAGAATCTCAAAGTTGCACTTCAACATTTCTATGAACCCTCTGTGTTTGACAGGTAAAGAGCCGTAACCGAGTTCTTCAGTTCTTTTCTTTGCTTTAATCCAATTGATGCTAAACTGTTTAATTCAGATGTAAATTAATTTAAACAATTCACTGCCCTACAATTATGTAATGGAAACCAATAACTTCCTAAGCTGTTTTTAAACACATATCAAGAAATGTTTGTCTATGTAAGTCTGAAAAAACTTTTCACTAAGCTCAGAATGAACCTACTTAAAGCACAGCAATGTAAAACATTCACTTAGCCAGTCAAAGGTGACTGTTTATTATCACTGCAAAACTACCCGTAGTTATTGTAGCTCCAGAGTCAACTGTTGAAAAGTGCTCTCTCTGATGGATTGTGACAATACACAGTTGAAAATAGTTATGTCATAGAAAAAATATGTCATAGCTATTCCCAGGTTTAGAGTGACAATGATGTTTGTTTTATTCATATACAGCAAAAGTCCATACGTGGATGCAATTTCAAGGCATTTACACAAAATGCATAAGCACTTTTTACTTCACTATCATAAAGCAGCTTTATCATTGCAGTCAATTTGACTGCACCTTTGTTAGACTTATGCCATTTGTTTTAGACATTACATTTAACCATTGTGTTGCACATGGACGTGTTGCAGATGCTTTTCTGAATATAACTTCTGGTTTCTACTTAAAAGTTAAAGGCAGTAACATATATGTTGATTAGAGTTATAACTTTCTGTTTACTTTTTGAAACGGCATACAGCAATTTGTAAAAAGACTTCAAACTTGATATTCCATTGCAAAGTTATTTTCAGAGGAATACTGAAAACATGACAACGATGTAGCGACTATTTTCTGAGCTTTTGTCCTTACCAGCCATCAGCACAGTAAGCAACAGGATATTCTGTTGATTATTTGGTTTCTGTTTTATGGCAGCATGCTGAATACTCCCATCTACTGTAATTTCTTATTGCTCCAAAATCCTGCTCCTTACAGCTGTGCATTAAACATTCATTATCTTATGATTGGTTGTGACTGTATCATGTTGAACAGCAGTTTTGCATTCAGGGTGTACAAACAGTTTGTTTTGCTGTAAAAAGTGATATGCAACTTTCATATGGAAGAAAT
>JAZGTK010012375.1:0-14982 GCA_036877625.1 Ambastaia sidthimunki
AAATGACAGCTCAATGACCCATACTAAGGCTTTTATACCTTAATTTAACTTAATTATTGAGTGAGATCACCTGTTTTACCTGATCACCTTTACGCACATCATCTGTGAAGGTAAAGCACATCACTGCACAAAGGTGGCTTGTGCGATGACTTAAAAAATGGTCATTTCTTATAGGGGGCTAATAATAATGTCCCTGGTCATTTTAGCTTTTTCTTACATAACAATGTTTTGGTGTGCATGTATAAATATTTTGGTCATTCTAACGTAAAATAGTATGTTCAGAAATGCTGTGTTAAAAATTCCTTGCTCTGTTAAATAGGTAGTTGGGAATATCTTGAGGAAACCTAAAATTTCATAGGGGGGCTAATAATTTTGTCCTCAACTGTGTTTACAAAATCTATATACATGAAGTGCACAAAGTGCAAACAGACAGACCCAAGACAGTACAGTGACTACTGGAACAGACAATGACATCATAGGTCCCAGTGCAGAGCCGACCAATACACAGTTCTGTATAAAAGTGTTTGTACAAGAGTGACGGTAGTGCAAATATTTAACAGTGCAATGGCAAGTAGTGCAATTTGCAATGAGTTATTTTGTATTTAGCAGCCTGATGGCATTGGGGACAAAGCAGTTTCATAGTCTGGTCGTGAGGCCAGAATGCTTCGGTACCGTTTACCAGACGGCAGGAGGGTAAAAAGTGAGTGTGTGTGAGGGGTGTGTGGGGTCATCCACAATGCTGGTGGCTTTGCGGATGCAGCGTGAGGTGTAAATGTCTGTGATGGAGGGAAGAGAGACAGATGATCTTCTCAGCTGTTCTCACTATCCGCTGCAGGGTCTTGCGGTCTGAGACAGTGCAATTCCCAAACCAGGCAGTGATGCAGCTGCTCAGGATCCTTTTGATTGTCCCTCTGTAGAACATGGTGAGAATGGGGGGTGGGAGATGTGCTTTCCTCAGCCTCAGAAAGTACAGGCGCTGCTGGGCTTTCTTTGTTATGAAACTGGTGTTGAGGTGAGGTTCTCTGTCAGGTGAACGCCAGGAAACTTGATGCTCTTGACGATCTCCAAAGAGGAGCCGTCGATGTTCAATGAAGAGTGGTCTCTCTGTGCTCTTCTGAAGTCAACAACCATCTCTTTAGTTTTGTCTACGTTCAGAGACAGGTTGTTGGCTCTACACCAGTCCGTTAAGTATTTCACCTCCTCTCTGCATGCTGACTCGTCATTCTTGCTGATGAGACCCACCACAGTTGTGTCATCAGCGAACTTGATGATGTGATTCGAGCTGTGCATTGCTACACAGTCATGAGTCAGCAGAGTGAACAGCAATTGACTGAGCACACAGCCCTAAGGGGCCCCAGTGCTCAGTGTGGTGGTGTTGGAGATGCTGTTCCCGATCCGGACTGACTGAGGTCTCCCAGTCAGGAAGTTCAGAAACCAGTTGCAGAGAGAGGTGTTCAGGCCCAGCAGGTTTAGCTTGTTCAGTCAGGTGCTGAGGAATGGTGGTGTTGAATGCTGAACTGAAGCCAATGAAAAGCATTCAAACATACAGTACTGTGCAAAAGTTTCAGTTTTAAACTGAGAATGCTTTTTAAAAATGGAAGTGTAATAGTTTATTTTCATCAATTAACAAAATGCAGTAAATGAACAGAAGAGAAATCTAAATCAAAATCAATATTTGGTGTGACCACCCTTTGCCTTCAGAACAGCATCAATTCTCCTAGGTACACTTGCACACAGTTTTTGAAGGAACTCGGCAGGTAGGTTGTTCCAAACATCTTGGAGAACTAACCACAGATCGTCTGTGGATGTAGGCTTCCTCACATCCTTCTGTCTCTTCATGTAAACCCAGGCAGACTCAAGGATGTTGAGATCAGGGCTCTGTGGAGGTCATTCCATCACTTCCAGGACTCTTTGTTCTTCTTTACGCTGAAGATAGTTCTTATTGACATTGGCTGTATGTTTGGGGTTGTTGTCCTGCTGCAGAATAAATTTGGGGCCAATCAAATGCCTCCCTGATGGTATTGCATGATGGATAAGTATCTGCCTGTATTTCTCAGCATTGAGGACACCATTAGTCCAGACCAGATCTCCAACTCCATTTGCAGAAATGCAGCCCCAAACTTGCAAAAAAACACCATGCTTCACTGTTGCCTTCAGACACTCATTATTGTACCGCTCCCCAGCCCTTTGATGAACAAACTGCCATCTGCTACAGCCAAATATTTCAAATTTTGAGTGATCAGTCCAGAGCACCTGCTGCCATTTTTCTGCACCCCAGTTCCTATGTTTTTGTGCATATTTGAGTCACTTCGCCTTATGTCCATGTCGGAGGTATAGCTTTTTGGCTGCAACTCTTCCATGAAGACTACTTCTGGTCAGACTTCTTCGGATAGTAGATGGGTGTATTTGAATCCGGCTGGTTTCTGCCAGTTGTGAGCTGATGGCACTGCTGGCCATCTTCCGATTTTGAAGGGAAATAAGCTTGATGTATTTTTCATCTGCTGCACTAAGTTTCCTTGGCTGACCACTGGTCTACGATCCTCAACTTTGTCAGTTTCTTTGTACTTCTTCAACTGATCAGTCCAGAGCACCTGCTGCCATTTTTCTGCACCCTAGTTCCTATGTTTTTGTGCATATTTGAGTCACTTCGCCTTATGTCTATGTCAGAGGTATAGCTTTTTGGCTGCAACTCTTCCATAAAGACCATTTCTGGTCAGACTTCTTCGGATAGTAGATGGCTGTATTTGAATCCGGCTGGTTTCTGTCAGTTGTGAGCTGATGGCACTGCTGGCCATCTTCCGATTTTTAAGGGAAATAAGCTTGATGTGTTTTTCATCTGCTGCACTAAGTTTCCTTGGCTGACCACTGCGTCTACGATCCTCAACTTTGCACTTCTTCAAAACACCTTGAACAGCACATCTTGACACCCCAGTCTGCTTTAAAATCTTTGTCTGGGAGAGACCTAATTATTGATGCAGTATAACTACCTTGTGTCTTGTTGCTGTGCTCAGTCTTGCCATGGTGTATGACCTGTGACATGAAACTGTCTTCCATCACCTCACCTTGGTAGCAAAGTTTGGCTGTTCCTCACACAGTTTTAAGCCTCCTACACAGCTGTTACTGTTTCAGTTAATGACTGTTTTAACCTACATGTGAAATTGATGATCATTAGCACATGTTTGGTATAATTCATTGATCATTCTTCAAAACCCCTGACTTTGTGCAAATGTACCGATAAGAACTGATGCTGTTTTAAAGGCAAAGGCTAGTAACACCAAATATTGATTTGATTTAGATTTTCCTTTTGTTCGATCACTTCGCATTTTCTAAATTGATTTTAAAAAACTATTATAAGTTAGATTTTTTAAAAGCATTCTCGGTTTACAGCATTTTTTCCACACCTGCCTAAAACTTTTGCACAGTACTAAGAGCCAGATGGAGGGTGGTGTTGATGCCGTTGTCGGTTGACCGGTTGGGGCGGTAAGCAAATTGCAGGAGGTCTAGTAAGGGGGGCAGCAGGGTCTTAATGTGCCTCAAGACGAGCCTCTCGAAGCACTTCATGATGATAGGTGTAAGTTCAACGGGACAGTAATCATTGAGGCAGACACAGACACTGGAGACTTCTCTGGCACGGGGACGATGGTGGTGGCCTTGAAGCACGTTGGAACTATGGTGCTGCTCAGAGAGATGTTGAAGATGTCTGTAAAAACATCTGCCAGTTGGTCTGCACATCCTCTATGCACCCTACCAGGAATGTTGTCTGGTCCAGCAGGTTTACTCTGTGTCGAGTCTTCCTCACATCGGCCGTGGTTAGACACAGCACCTGTTCATTTTTGGTCTTCCTCGCAGTTACACCGTTTTGTGCCTCAAACCGAGCGTAGAAGTTGTTCAGCGCATCTGGAAGGGAGGCATCACTGTCACAGGCAGGTGGTGTTGACCTTTAGTTGGTGATAGCCTGGATGCCCTGCCACATGCGTCGCATGTCTCAGCTGATCTTGAAGTGGCTGTGGATTCTCCGAGCGTGTGCACGCTTTGCCTCTCAGTTTGGCCCTCGCTGTTCTTAGGGCCAAACTGTCCCGGGCCATTAGAGAGGTAAAGCACGCACACGCTCAGAGAATCCACAGCCACTTCAAGACCATTTGTCTGTTTGTCTATGCATAATATTGTAGTAAGGTGTATGCCCATGTTGTGTAAGCACCCACTGTGGAAAGAATTCTTTCTGACAAGCACACTTCCCAACATGTTTGCAATGATTGGATTAGGTCAGTAGGTTGAAAGTAGCCAGTCTTTTGTGGCCAGTCTTTTTAAACATCCATCTCTGGATGTGTTTGAAAGTGGACAAGCTTACTGTGCACTCATTGCATTGAGCTTCATGCTCTGATCTTTGGTGCTGTAGGTGTGAGTGTATTTGTGTGCACTCACTGTGCTGAGCTTCACATTGTGATCCGTGGTGCTGGAGCTGTTGACTGCGTCTGTAGCAGCTCTCGCCGACTTTCAGCGCCTGTTTGAAGAGTTTTTCTGCCTCCACTATAGTTGTGGCCTCTTCCTCAGCAAGGAGAATATAAGCTGTCGCACAGCTGTAACATACAAACAGATCTCAAAACATGCCTGATTATTAAAAAATAAGAACACAGAGGTAATCATCTTTCATTCAAGATGGCACCAAGCATGGCAGCCGTGTTGCGAGCTCCCAGCAAACTTTGCAGTTTTTCGTATGTTTCGTATGTTTTTCTTGTTATTTTGTTGTTTTATGTGTTGGATGTTGTTAGTATAGTCTTGTCGGTCTTGTCAGACTCAGACGCCGTCCCCTCTGACCTCCACTCCCAACCATTTTACTGGCTAATGTTCAGTCACTGGACAACAAACTCTGTGAACTGCGGGGCGCGCATCTCATATCAATGAGAAACAAGGGACTGCTGCATTATTTGCCTCACAGAAACATGGATGTCTGCAGTGATTCCAGACTCGGCCATCAAGCTTACGGGGTTCTCCATGCATCGCTCGGACAGAACGAAAGAGCTCACGGGGAAAAGCAGAGGTGGGGGCATTTGTTTCTTTATCAACAACTCGTGGTGTGATGAAAGGAACCTACACTTCATTAAATCATTCTGCTCACCAGACCTGGAATTTCATATGCTTTTGCGTAGACCATTCTGGCTGCCGAGGGAATTCACAGTGATTATAATCACAGCTGTTTACATTCCTCCTTAAGCCAACACAGACCAGGCACTCGAAGAATTGTATGGGAATATAAGTGAGCAGGAAACCGCGCACCCAGAATCGGTGTTTATTGTTACGGGGGACTTTAACAAAGCCAACTTCAGAACAATGAAATACTTCCAACACATCACCATCAACATGCGTGTGATCGCGCACTGGACCACTGCTACTCTCTATTCCGGGACGCATACAAATCCCTCCCCCACCCTCCTTTTGGCAAATCGGATCACTCGTCCGTGCTGCTCCTGCCTGCTTACAGGCAGAAACTGAAACGGGAAGCACCCGAACTCAGGACAATCCAGTGATGGTCGGACCAATCGGACGCTATACTACAGGACTGTTTTGATCACGTGGACTGGGACATGTTCCGGGCAGTGTCTGATGACGACATAGAGACGTACTCAGACAAGGTAACGTGTTTCATCAGAAAGTGTATAGAAGACGTAGTGCAGACAAAAACAATCCGCATCTACCCCAACCAAAAACCGTGGATTAACAGCGATGTTCAAGCAGCCTTGTCAGGGCGAACATCTGCTTTTAAATCCGGAAACCATGACGATCGCAAACAAGCCAGTTACGATCTTAGGAAATCCATCAAAACTGCAAAACGACAATATAAAAACAAAGTTGAAGAACAATTTAACAATAACACAAGAGGCATGTGGCAGAGCATCAACAACATCACAGATTTTAGAGGGAATAAACCAGCTACTGTGAACATTGCCGCCTCTCTATCGGACGAGCTTAACCATTTTTATGCTCGCTTTGAGGCTCACAACACCACCCACACAGGGTGTGCTCCCGCGGCTGCTGCAGATGAGACGAGCGCACTCTCTGTCTCTATCGCGGATGTAACCTGATGCTTCAGACAGGTGAATATCTGCAAAGCTGCGGGTCCCCAAGCCGTGTGCTCTGAGTATGCGCATACCAACTAGCTGGAGTCTTTACACACATTTACAACCTCTCCCTCTCTCTGTCTGTTGTTCCCTCGTGCTTTGAAACATCCATTATTGTGCCCATACCAAAGAAAAACAAAATCACATGCTTGAATGACTGGAGGCCCGTTGCTCTGACACCTATCTTCAGCAAGTGTTTTGAGAGACTCATCAGAGACCACATCTGCTCTGTGCTGCCTGCCTCTCCAATCAGCTCCAATTTGCTTATCGTAGCAACCGTTCCACAGACAATGCTACTGCCTTTACCCTACATACTGCTCTCTCCCACCTGGAAAATAAAAACACCTATGTGAGAATGCTGTTTGTGGACTACAGCTCAGCATTTAATACCATAGTGCCTGCTACACTTGTCGCAAAGCTCCAGACTCTGGGACTACACAGATCTCTGTGCAGCTGGATCCTGGACTTCCTGACAGGCAGAAGTCAGGTGGTCAGAATGGGCAAAAATACTTCATCCCTGCTGACCCTCAACACTGCTGCCCCTCAGGTGCAGCCACACACAGCTCCAACATCATCGTCAAATTTGCTGACGATACAACTGTGATAGGCCTGATCACCGACAATGATGAGACGGCCTACAGAGAGGAGGTGGGCACCTGACTAAATGGTGTCAGGAGATCCACCTCTCACTTAACATCAACAAGACCAAGGAGCTGGTGGTGGATTTCAGGAGACAGAGCAGAGAACACACACCCATCGACAAGACACCTGTGGAGCGGGTTAACAGCTTTAAGTTCTTCCGTGTTCACATCAATGAGGATTTCGCATGGTCCGCTCACACAGATGCTGTGCTGAAGACGCACCAACGCCTCTTCTTCCTGAGGCGGCTGAGGAAGTTTGGAATGAGCCCCAGCATCCTCAGAAAATTCTAAACATGCACTGTGGAGAGCATCCTGACTGGCTGCATCACTGCCTGGTTCGGAAACAGCACCGCTGGCAACCGCAAAGCTCTGCAAAGGGTTGTGCGAACTGCCCGCCACATTGTTGGAGGGGAGCTTCCCTCCCTCCAGGACATCTACACCAGGCGGTGTATAAAGAAAGCCCGGAGGATCATCAGTGACTCCAGCCACCCGTCCCATAGACTGCTGTCTCTGCTGCCCTCAGGAAGACGTCTTTGCAGCATCCGATCCCGCACTAGCCGACTGAGGGATAGCTTTTTCCCTCAGGCTATCAGGCTAATGAACAATCAGAACTAATACATCCCACAGCATACTCCCACTACACAGCATGCCATGCACAGCACTTTAACTATGTCTGTATAATCTGCTACACCTACGTATTGCTGACAACACACAGGTGAGTGGGCTATACAAACCACCTGTGGCAACAAACTCTTCCTATATATGCACACTGTACACTTTCCTGCTACAACAACTGTATATATATATGTATATATTTTGGCACAATCTCTGGACAATAAGCTCAACCTGTACTTGTACTACCAACTGGAAGTATGTCTAGTACACTGTATGTACTGAATATATGTTTGTGTATATTACACACTGTTATCTGTACAAATCTGTAGTTATGTAAAGGTACTGTCTATATGTTAATTGTGTCTGCACTGTCTGGAGCATGTCCCAAGAATTTCACTCACCTAGGCACAGGTGCTTTGGTAATGTGACAATAAAAGTGATTTGATTATCAAACATGAAGAGTCTTTTATTACTAACTCATACTTATGCCATCCTAGATTTCCTTTTTTTGGAGAAGAACATAACATCTCAATTGGTCTGTATAATGCAAGGCAAGAGGTCCAAATGTGGATGCTCAAGAAAGCACATACACCAATCATAAAAGTAACCCATACAACTCCAATGGATTAATACATGTCTCCAGAAGAAAATATATTACATATACAATGTGTGTAATGCCCAAATCAAACACACTGGCTGTCTTGCAGTTCATGATCATGATTTCCACAAAGAAATGTCACTGAATAAGTCTGAAACATTATCATATGTCTATTGTTTTACATTGGACGTTATTAATTAACCCCCTGGAGTATGTGCTTTTAGGAGGGTCAAGATTTTGTAACCTGTAAGATTTTGTATGCATTGCACTGACCTATTAAAACAATGTGTTCTTGTACAAATATAGAATGACATAAGGGTGAGTTAGTGGATATGCTAAGAAGCCAATTTAAATATACTGTATGCTAAGAAGCAAATTTAAATATATAAATTTAAACATCCAAGTATGACATTAGACAAGTGGGCATGTAGCGCAAGACAGAGAACTCTTTATATTGTTTTCTGGTCAATAGTTTTTGTTGCTGTGTTTAAAGAACATAGTTCAGCTGAAGTTTACTCTTGTTTATTTTGTAGAGGCAGCAGGTGGAGGTGTGGCTGGGCAGCTTGTATAAGCCTGTCAAATGTTTGGTTGAGGATAAACCATTTTCACAGACTGTGATGACATGCTTCCACAGTTATCAGCATAACACATCTAATAATATTTTTAGTATTTACAGATTTAATAATGTATTTTTAAAAATGTTATACACATTTATAATGCTATGTTTGTGAAACTGAAAGTTACATGTTTTTGTCAGATACGGTAACCCATACCCGAAATGTAACCTCCGCATTTAACCCATCATTGGTAAGGAGTGAACACACACTGCAAGTCATGAACACACACACACATCCGGAGAAGTGGGCAGCTTTCACTGCAGCGCCCGGGGAGCAATTGGGGGTTAGAGGCAGGGCTCCAGACAAAAAAACAACAACTAAGGAGCCACTGGCTCCTACAGGTGAAAACAACAGGCACCAAACTGTTTTTTTAAGAGCCACATAACAATTAACTTAAATTTAATTTTGTAAACATAGATCACTTACTTTTTGTCATCTTGTTGTGTTGTCCTCCCTCTTTTTATAGTTTCATCTTATGAACAATTTTCATCTTATGAACAACCTGGGAACTTTAGTTAACGTTTTCAACTTATGAACTATATACAGTCAAAGAACTTTTCTTTATGCAGAATCTGAGCCAGTGTCACTGACCATAATTATGTCATCATCACTTGGTCACTAAGTGTAGTCTGGTCGCCGCCAATTGTCTCACATAAGATAGCAGGATTTTCGGCACAGGTTTGCGGGGAATGCGCATAATTCAAACCAGTCTGTCTTTATTTTAGAATGTAATTCCACAAACATCTCTGACTGTCGCTGAGCCTGTAGTCTGAACCTGCGCCGCGCTGATCTTATTCTCACAAGGCTGTGTGAAGCGCTCTTATTTTCTGAGTCATAATGAGCTGCTTGTGACGATAGTATCGGCTTCCAAATTATATTATTTTAATCCCAAAATTCAAACATTAAATGCTGTTGTGCTTTTTATAGCGTGAGCGGATAGAGCGCGCCTGCCAACTCTCAACTCAACACAGCCGCAACGAAGCGCGAGTAAATCATCGTCTCCCTGTCTTAAAATGTGCGTTTTATCCAAAGTTAACATGAATGAACATAGGACAGTATGTAAAAATAGTCTCCTGCTTATTCATCATCTCTCACGTAGCACCAGAAATGCGCGTCATTTGGAACACATGACAAAATAGCGGAACTTAATATCGTAAAATTATTTTTAATAATAATCGTTTTTTGCCGATATCACTATTTTTGTGATCGTTTGGAGACAAAATCGAAATTCGATATATTGCACAGCCCTGTCACAAACAAAATATGGGTATAGCACGCAAATTTAACAATCATAACAAGTAAATCTGTATTGTCGCCAGTGGCGTTCAGCAAAAATATTACTCGCAAATTAATAGTTTTGGTCGCAAATGCAACCGTTTTAGTCGCAGTCTGGAGCCCTGCAAAGGCACTTCAGTTGCTACCTGCCGGCACTGGAATCGAACCAGCAACCTACTGATTACAAGCATGACTAACTAACCAGTAGGCCACAACTGCCGCATGTGTTATATTACCTTGGCAGTAAATTACAAAAAAATGCTGCCAGGGTGTTTCAAATACAATAGCTGAGGGAACAATGGCAAATTCAAGTTTTAAATATTGTAAAAAAAAACGTGCAACAAGGGTCCATTCCAGTCAAGTGGTAGAAACTGTTTGATATGAAACATTAAATCTGTTTCTAGTATGAATAGTGCCATTGTTTTAGACAGTGCAGACAAAATGAATCAGCTTCTTAAGTGTGGAAAAGTGATTCAAGATACACCCGTTTCGTCTCTCGTAAATCCTTCTACAAAGGTCATATTTCGAATGTGCCCCCATTAAAAATATATAGTGCTATTTTTGTCTTTAGTCCAACTTTTAACGGCACATGGACATCAGAGCTACCGGTGTTCGTGTATATCACTGGCATAAACTGTTAGACTTTAGTAACAACACCACAGCCACTCTGCAAAATGATCTGCTGGAAAAGCTATGCAATCACGGCTTGCTGTGGGGACCAGGCCTCCAGCCCTCGGCATCGCCCGATGCTGGTGCCCGACATTGTAAGCGGTGCGCAAGAAAGCAGAAGCGCGGCAAGAAGGCAGGGGTTCCGGACGCCGCTATTCAGCCAGACGGGCTAGCCTTGTTTCGTGGCGACAGAAACACAGCTCTGTGAGGTAAGGCTCACAGCGGTGCCTTGTGTTTACATCAACACGGAATGGTGCAAGAACTCGGTGCTAGTTTCTAGTTACTGCTCATCGCTGGTGGAGTTTGTGACTGTTAGATGCAGACAATTTTATTTACCACAGGAATTTACTACTGTTCTCATTATCGAAGTGTACATTCCCCCAGCGCTAATGCTAGTGATGCGCTCTGCAAACTGTATGGGGCTACTAGCAAGCTGCACAACTCAAACCCCAACAGACTGTTTATTGTTGCCTAAATAGTTGTTTGAGGTTTTCCCATTCTTAAATGGTTGTAATTGTTTTAATCAAAGCCATTCAGCAAATTAACAGTTAAATGACAGCACTTACTGCACTTCAGAGTTCTTAATACCAGTGCAAATAGAATCAGGAAAACTTGGGATTGCCCCGATTCCTATAATTTAGTTTCTACAACTACCTGGTGCAAAAGCGGCTAATGAGAATCAATTTCTACTCAATGCTGGCACAATCATTTCCAGATCATCAACATGAAAAATCAAGTCTGAAGGTTCCGCTCCATCAGACCGATCAACACCGCACTTGAATAACCCTTGATGCCATTCGTAATGTGCTTGTTAGAGAATCTGTAAAATAAGCTATAAGTGTAATGTTATGTGGAGTTGATATGTTTCTTAAATGAAGCTCTTACACATAAAGGCACATTAAAATTTTAAGTTAAAAGCAAGTGACCTTTGTTTTACTTTTAAGAGCAGTACATGAGCAGAACGTTCGATTGGCCATGAGTGTCTGCACATTGTGGTCTGATCACATGCTCTGGTTCAACTCTGGTCTTATAGCCATGACTCAGATCTTGTTTAGTGGCATTGAGAGTCTGCTAAAGTTCAACTGTAGTTTAAGTGCTCCTTTTAAGGTTCAGAGGGGAGTCAGACAAGTCTGTTCACAATATAAAAAGCAATTCTGACATAAAGCTTTTCCTACATAAATTATGATTTTGATGGTGGTGTTGTCACTGCCAAGAATCAAGATGATCTTAACACACTTGTTGAAAGTATTAATGATTTTGATGTACTGACCTTTGCTAAAGTTGAGTGGGAAAGGTGGGAACTGGGGAAGTTAAGTGACGCTGTAGCTGTCAGAAGAGCTAAGCAGGAAGCTTGTTTTACTTGAGAGATTTATTTGGAACAAGGGTGGTTTTTAAATATGTTGGCGTTTACCTTGGTGATGATTCTTTGTATGTGATAACTGGGACACTGTTTTAGAGAAAGTTGAAGGACCTCTCAAAATAGAAATAGATCTTGCCACAGATTCTTGGGCCCCCTAACCCAAACCACATTGAGATGAGGTAAAATAATGAGTCTTGCTGAGTTTGTTTTTAGTGGACCTGACAGCTCCTAAATTGTGCAACCTCCCAAAGTTTTACCACAGACTAAGGCATGAGACCCACTTCAGCATAGGGCATATATCTGTTTGTCAAATTTGGAAATTTGGTTGATCTGTGTAAATGTATTTTGACAAATGTTGCAGGTCTGGCTTTTCATGCAGGAGTGAAAACTATCAGGCTTGTAAATCACCTGCTCAGCACTATGAAACGTGAATTCACAGACTGAAAAGTATTTGTCAAATGCTTAACATAAAAAAGTTTATAGTGTATTGTTTATAGAGTGTTTTAGACTCACTCCTCCAGGTCCAAGGCTTCATGAGCAGCAGTGATGCGGGCCTGAGGATTCCTCTCTCTCCAGGCTTTCTGCATTACTGTCAACACACCAGTGACATGTGATGTTATCTTAAAGATCAACTCTTCGCTATTGATATCAGTGTGGGGTGTGTGTAAGTGACTTACTGGCATCTGCGGGGCGCAGGTGATCAGAATCACAAGTAAAGAATGTCTGATGATCTTGGGCCGACAGATTCATGTCATAATATGTGAGCGGCTCTCGACCTGTGACCCACGTGTACCTTCAACACACAAGCTCAAATTAGCATCTTAATTCAACAGTACGGCCGCCCATACACCATAATTTCATCTTACACCAGTGCTTAATGTAGATAAGTTTAAATTCTAAACAACTGCTTTAGTAACAAGCTACAAAAGTTGACCATCTGCAGTACCCAGACATGCAATACAGTAGTCAGATCTTCTTCTTTCTGTTTACAGACATTTCTAAAACAGCACACAGTAGATGGATAATGGCTGTTTCGTCTGTATGTACAATGTTGCACTAATTAAAAGGTGAAGATACGTTTATAAACACTGCTTCACTCACCGGTTATACTCAGCTCCTCTAAACAGATTAAGTGGGTTTCTCCAGACCTTACACTCTACACAAACACACACACAATCAGAATCAGAATCTACGCTTCAAAAATTCAAAAGATGAAGAAAGAAAAGTAAATCTGACAATTCTGACTGATTTGTGTATCAGTAACAGGTGTCTTTCTGTAAGAAACATTCATTCTGTTTCTGACAGCAGTACTTATCACACTCTCTGACAGTAACTGCATGTGCTGACCTGACACGCTCTGTCGGTTGGAGTCCGTTTCTCCATTACTGTTGTTTAAGTTGTTTGGAGAGCTGTTGTCAACTCCTCCCAGCAGAGGGCGCAGGTGACTTACAGACACTTGCTCAATGAAGGATGTCCCATACTTCCTAAAATACCACCACTCAAAGATCTACAACAACACAAACAACTACACAATCATCAACAGTCCACACAGAGTCTTCGCTTTTAAGATTTTCCCCTTTTAAAATGTTCTTTAAAGAAACAGCAAATATTAACACGCAATACAAAACATGCAACTTATGAAGTCAGTTTTGTTAATTGGTCAGTTACAAGCAGTCTGACACATAGATCTGTTCATAAACAATTATTACTGCTAACTAAAGTGTTAATTGCAAAAAGGAAAATGTCAATAGTAGAAAAAAAAAAAAAAACGGATGTACAAATGTACTGTATTTTATGAGGTAAATACTCCCCAATAACTCACCAGAATGAGTCCTGAAATGAGGGAGGATGTGCCTGTCAATGCCACGTAAAACTTGGGGGTCAAAGTGTTGAGGAACATACTCACTGCAGACAAAAACCATAAAAACACAACAGAATTAATGGATCACTCAAAACCTGCAGAAACACTAATATACACCCAGGGAAACTGATTTGCTGTGGAATTAGCACAATGAGGTCCATTTCATTTTAGGAGTAAAGACAATAAGCTTTAATTCTGTTCCTGAAGTTTCCTGAGGTCTTGATGATCAGACACAAACTGAAGTCATTATTCACCAGAAAACCCTTCAGAAGCATGCAGTGAGTCTACATCCATTTTTAAAATGTAAACATGCTGTGTTTGGATGAGTAAAAAATAAATTTACCAAATGTTGTGGCTGAACCATTTCCTTAGATCAAGCCTTAACAAAATGCATTTACCTGTTCTGAATTTGGTTAAATCTCACCATTATGTTTTAGGTCCCTGGCATTTTGACTCGTGTATAATTAGATGATGAAATAAAGGATGTAATCACTAAATAATTATGTTTTTCTGTTAAAGTGCAAATTGATCTACATTCCAACCACAGGGATGCAGGGTAAGGAGAAAAAAAGTGAGAGTTGGGGGATTCAGCCAAAATCTCATGTTATAAAAGATAAAGTGCTATGCTCAGGCTAATCAATATTGGCTGATTATATATACTACAATAAAATCTAAAATGCAAACTGTTTACCTTTTCTCTTTACCAATCTCAGACCTCAAATACAAAAATATTATCCCTTTATACACAGTTTTTAAAGTATAAAGAAACTTTTAAAACAGCTTGTTCTTCAATTACCATTGAAAGATCACCACTTACGCTGAGCTCTGCTGTGTGGGAAAAAAATAACACAACCAGTCCAACTAAATTGACACTCACCCACTGAATCTTAGATATCTAAAAATATCTAAGTTGAACTAATATTTTTGGAATTAGTTGAGAAGACATATTATATTTAGTCTGCAAAAATATATTTAAAAAACCATTAAATGAAGGGATATTTTCATATCCAGTGAACATTTAAAATGGCTAATGTTGACTAGACTAATAAACACAAGTCCAGCCAATATTTGAATTATAGGCCTATAAGTATTAAGGCATAGCCTTACGTAAGGAATAATTGACAACGGACTGTTGAACTGCTCATTTTCGGCAGCCACGGCAAAATATTGTCCTTGGTGTAAAGGGCGATCAGGTGTTTGTGTTTGCCATCGGTCGGGCAGGAGAGCCCT